>JABUQX010046042.1:5000-25000 GCA_015478945.1 Trachelipus rathkii | reverse complement strand
GAGTATTTATATATATTCAGGATGGGTGACGCTTCCCAGCCCCAAAACCACCAACAACATAATATAAATCAGCTCGAGCTCTTAACAGAGTTTACGTGGCCTTTTCCCAGGATCATTTCTAGGTCTTTAATTTGGTTTTTTACTGGCCTTAACTACTTGATGGCAGCAATACACCGAAATTTTGTTAATAAATTATTTCACCTATTTATTTGTAATAAGTATTGAAGTATATTTTGCTTATACAGTTTGCTATTTTAAAACGGATTGATTGCGGTAATTCAGGAACTGAAATTTTTGTGCTATTTTTGAATTTACATTTATAAAAATAATAATAATAATAATACTAATAATAAAATAATAATAATAATAATAATAATTAAATAATAATAAATAATAATAATAATAATAATATAATAATAATAATAATAATAATAATAATAATAATAATAACAATTAACAATAACAATAACAATAATAATAATAATAAATAATAATAATAATAATAATAATAAATAATAATAATAATAATAATAATAATATAATAATAATAATAATAATAAAAATAATAATAATATAATAATTAATTTAATTATAATTTAATTAAATATCCAATTTGTGAATAACTTATTATTAGCAATTCTTTATAGACTTATTAGAATTAACTTAGTTTATAATTTGAATATTTTTTTCTTTTAGTTAGTTTAAAACCCTTGATTTTGAGTTTTATCTTTTCAAGCACACTTTAATTGAAATTATCAAACTTATTTTATTGGCTAATAAGAATGTATGACGTTTTTGGTAAATTTTAGTGAAAGTTTTGCTAGAATCTATCCTGTTTGTAATCTTGTTTACATGTTCTGTCGTTTTCGGTGATGTGGGTGCCAGGGTTTTTATCCCCTTATTAATATTTGATATATAATCACCAAATGAGACAGTGAAAGAGTCATGTGAATTAAACAGATCATTTGTATATAAAGTAAATAATAAAGGGCCAAGAATAAAGCCTTGTGGAACACCGCAAATTATTTGAAATGTTTCCGAGCATATTTCACCTAATTTAACATACCGAGATATGTCTAGTAGGTTTGTTCTAAACCATTGTAGTGTGATTTCTTAAATTATCATCTTATACAACTTGCGAAAAAGAATATCATGGTTTATTATATCGAAAGATTTGGTAAAGGAGCACAGAAGAATAAGCGCAGATGTATTTTTACTCTCCATATTTTCATATATTTTTTGCATTCAAACATACAAGGATTTTAGCTGTTGATCTGTTCTTTCGAAAGCCAAATTGAAAGTCGTTAAGATTATTCTTATTAAGATATTCAGTTATTCGATTTAATACTAATTTTTCAAATATTTTGCTAATTGCATTTGCAATTGAGATCGGTCTATAGTTTTTAGGATCAAATTTATCACCTTATTTAAAAGCTGGCTTAACAAGGGAGACTTAAAATTCCTGAGAAAATTCCCGTGTGAAGGGAGATGATAAAAAGGTCTTTTAGGTGGGAGGCAATTATGTCGGCAATAGTCTTGTAAGCGTTGTTTGGCTTGGTAAGAATACTGTATTATTTTATCATTTAGGTCGGAAACGATTGCTTTAACTTGGTTCATTTATTTTCCTTGTTTTTGACTCACTTTTGTTGACTAGATTGTTAATTAAACCCCATATAAATTTGGAGTCTTCATATACGTCACTAAATTTATCATTATTATATTTCTTTTTTGCTTTCTTCAAGACAATTTTTAATTGTTTATCATAATTATTATATAATTGAAAAGGTATAATGCCTTCTTTATAATTTCTATAGTGTTCATGCTTTTGATTTATGTAGTTTATTATACCAGTTGTTATCCACTGATTTTCAATCCTCTTTGGACCTAAACTTTTGTTTTCTTTAAGGGGAAGAATCATTAAAGATTTAAAAGATTTAAAAGGCAGTTAAATTTTAAATAGGTGTCAATCTGCTCATTTTGTATGTATGAAAAGTCGACCTCATTTATTTTAATTTCTAAAAATGCGTCTGCAATTTTCGTCGTCATGCTTGCATTTTGTGGTGATAAGTGTTCGTGTTTTAGTATAATACGAAATTTAACCAGACAAGGACAATGATCTGACACATCAGTCCTAATTACCAAGGATTTGAAATCAAAATTTAAATTACTATAACATACGAGGTCAATTAAAGTTGGGTTTCTGTCGTCAATGTTGTTGGGGCGATAATAATAATAATAATAATAATAATAATAAAATAAATATAATTAATAATATAATAATAATAATAATAATAATAATAATAATAATAATAATAATAATAATAATAATAATAATAATAATAATAATAATAATAATAATAATAATAATAAAAATAATAATAATAATAATAATAATAATAATAATAATAAAAATAATAATAATAATAATAATAATAATAATAATAATAATACTATTGAAATGGGTACAGTGGGTAGTAAAACGTTAGTAAAACATGTACTTACACCTATAATATAATAATAATCATAATAATAATAATAATAATAATAATAATATATAATAATAAACAATAACAATAATAATTAATAATAATAATAATAATTAATAATATTTTCCAATTTTATCACACTCCTTTAAAAGTTCAAATCTGTTTATTCAGTATACTTAAAACTTTAATTCTATTTTCATCAAATAGTATAACCTTTAGAGGCACTTTTAAGCTGATTGGACATCATGCTGTTAAACTAGCTGTAAATATATAGCAAATGAAACGCTTGACGATCTACTAAATGTACGCAATATATAAAAACTTTCACAAGAGTTGAGGTAAACATTGTATAACAGACAGTAAAATATTAAATCAGTGCATAATAATAATAATAATAATAATAATAATAATAATAATAATAATAATAATAATAATAATAATAATAATAATAATAATAATAATAATAATAATAATAATAATAATAATAATAATAATAATAATAATAATAATAATAATAATAATAATAATAATATATTTTTTGAAAGTCTTTCTACTCTTCTAAATAATTCTTTATTCTCAGGAGAAAATTTATTAAAGGAAGACAGTTTCCGAAGTATTCGATATATTCAAATTATTAAAAGTAACGTTTTCATTCATGAACAAACCACGGTAAGTGGGGATTACAAATGTCACTGTGCGGTGCTTGTTTTGAGTGAAGTATTTGGTTGGCTGTGATTGGTTGTTGGATTTGGCGTCCTATGTCTGGCTGTTGGAGATATGACGTCACTGTGTATCTTTAAGTGTACTTAATTAAGTACATTCTTAAGTGTACTTAGTGGTTTTTGTTTTTGTTGCTGTTGGGTCGTGTTTGGTATGTTTATATGGGTTTCCGAGGATAGCTGGAATCGATTCCGCGTGATTCGAACTGGATGGGGGTGGCATTCCTGAGTTTCACTGCGTGGGACCTCAACTGAAATTTGCAGTGCTCCTATGCCCAGCGCCTACCTGGTCTTCGTTGCCTGTCTCGCGCACCCGGCCGCTCATTGTCTCTCAGCTCTCGGATTCTCGAACACATACACATAAAAGCACAATTGTCTGACCATCATGACCATCCAGTTGAAATTATATATGTACTTTACGAACTTAAAGGATGACGTCACGATCTGCTCTCTCGCGCTTTCCGTGATTAACATATTTAATATACATAATATAATTTTCCAATATTTTTACACGCCTGAGTATTGAACCCTCATCACTTTAGCTAACAATGTAATGTTTAACCCATTGGGCCACCGATGGCTACAAGTCATTGTGTGAAATGTGTAATATTTAAATTTAATATTTCTGTTCTCGCAAAAATGGTTAGTTTTGATATAGATAGGATCCGACCTTTTCCCTTTCGTCTTTGGGTCTATAGATACCTTTTTTAGCAGTAATAATTTTTTGTCTTACAGTATTACGGATTTTGGCCCGGTGAGCTCGAATCTGTGAACTATGTCCCCAAATTTTGAGTGTGGGGCTCACTTTCATGGGGTGAAACAAATTTAAGCTCCTAGCTTTGTGCTTCACCTCTTTTAGGGATGGTTTAAAATGAATTCATATTCCTCCTCATACTTGTCACCATGAACAGAGGGCGGTGTCACCACCTTGTCTAAGATTTTAACCGCTACGCCCAGTATATGATGGGGCTTGTTTTCCAAAAATTTTTGAAATGCTTATAGCTAAATGAAATTTGACGAGTGCATTAGAAGAAGCATGATAAATGATTACTAAAGGTTAACTTTAGTACCGACTCAAATAAGTCGGTACAGTACAGTGTAGTACAACGTTAGTAAACATGTACCTTAACACCCTAATATTACAGTACTTTATATGTTATAAATGACGTGATCTCTTTTTGAGGTTTTCAGAAATACCAAATCAAAATTGTCGGAGAACGGCCACTGGAGGGGCTCCCTGTTGAAAAGAAAAATACAGACGTAGTGTTGGCCGAGCTTCCGGATTTTTTGCGCACCGCACCGCTCCGCACCGGGAGGTCGCGCACCAGCACCGCACCACCAGCCATCATTCTAACCGCAACCGCACCACACCGCACCGTCTCTTTTGCAATGCGCCACCGCACCGCACCGCACCGAGAGTGAACCACAGCGAGCCGCAACCCGCACCGCACCGCACACACACCAAATTTGCAAGCACCACGCAACGCACTCGCACGCGACATAAATATATATATATATATATATATAATTATATATAGTATATCTTTGTATTATATAATATATATATATATTATATATCCATAGAATATATATATATATAATATATATATATATATATATATATATATATTATATATATATTATAATTATATAAATCTATATATATATATATATATATATATATATATATATATTTATATATATAATACTCACCAATAATATTACAATATATATATATAAAAATATATATATATATATATTATATATATAATATATATATATATATATATATATATATATATATACTACTCGTCAAAATTAATGCACCACAAGGGTACGTGGCGAAGGAAGGGTAGAAAAGGTTGAAGAAAGCGAAGACACTTTATTGGACAATGACAATAACATGGTGGATTCCTCCCCAGAACCGTAGGTTGATAGAGTGAGACCAAGGTGCAGCCAAAGAGTCTCGCAGTAGGGTTCGGAGGTTCGGCGCTGCAAACACACAATGTTGGTACGTACGGCGACGGCCGCGGGGGGTGTTGGGCCTGTCTCAATACCGTGTATAACCTTCTCTGGCACGGATGACTACCTGACACCGTTCTGGCATGCTCTCGATGAGTAGGCGAATGTCCTGGACAGTGATTTGATCCCATACGTCATGCAGTGCCTGTCGCAGGTCCGGGAGAGTCCGTGGAAGGGGTTGCAGCGGTCGGATCCGACGTTTTAGGCTACCTCAAAGCCATCATCGGCTCAAGTCCGATCCGTACCGAACGCTGGCCATCAAACGCCGTAATTTCGTCCTTCATACGGTAGTCGGTTCACAGCATTGGGGACCTTAAATTTCTGCTCGCGCAATCCTCGCGTGCCATTAGGATGAAACAGTCACCGAAGTAGGGAACATATGGCACGACATATGGTTCGAGGATGTCCGTGATATACCTTACGGCTGTAGGAGTGCCTCCATCGAAGATGTGCAACTCCGTAGGCCCCGATAAAGAGATAACCGACCCACCTCCAAATGGCAGCACCTGCAGCACATTGCATTGCGCGAACCTCTCCGTCGGTTTTCTATATACTCTAACACGCCTGTCAGAGGCGTACAGAGACACTCTCGACTCGTCCGTAAAGAGCACCTTTGCCCAATAGTCAACCGTGACCACTGGATGTGTTCTCGGGCAAATGCCAGTCGCGCTTTTCGATGTGCTGTGGTGTGCGGTGGACCTATGGCAGGCCTCCAGGGCCGGTAATTATATTCCGCAAGGCGTCGACACACTGCATTGTCATTCACCCTGGTGCCCTGTACCTCCGGTAGCTGTGTCTGCAGATGTCGTGCCGTTATGCGGCGCTCTCGTAATGTACGCAGAAATATAAATCTATCTTCTACGGGTATCGTGGCCCTGGGCCTATCTTGTCCTCGCCGGCGATCATGTGTCAGGTTTCCTGGTACCGTTGGACCACCCGTGCAATCGTTGTGTGCGCTACACCGAACCGTCGACAAAGTGCCCGGTACCCGTGTCCTTCGGCTTGGAGTGTTGTTATCTGCAGCACTGATCTCTGACAGTTGACGCACTATCCTCTTCATGTTTATCGGAGTCGTTCGTACGTGAATGATCCCACATTCGATTATATCTCCGACATAACCTACCCACACCTCTCCCAGGTCTAGTTACGTGATTTATGTTTTCCTAAATTTATCGCGGTGACGGCCCCAATACTGCAGCGAATTCTCTGCGGGGTGGTGACATAGTTACACTGATGTTGTCGTCTGTGTTGTTGTGGGGTTTCATGGGGTTAGTGATATTTACCTTGTGGTGAAATATTTTTGACGAGTAGTATATATATATATATATATATATATATATATATTATATATATAATATATATATATATATTATATATATATATAGTATATATATATATATATATATATATATATATATATATATATATATATATATATATATATATATATAGTGAAGTGTTTAATTTAGTTTCCCCAAACGAAAATATTTCCCGAATGAACCAAAAAAAACGAAATATTATAAATATGTTGTAAAAAGTAGTTATATTTTATAAAAACTTAGATTTAATCAATAATAATAAACTTTCCAATTATATACTAAAAATGTTACATTTGTTATATAATATTATAAATATTATAAATATGTTGTAAAAAGTACTTATATTTTATAAAAACTTAGATTTAAGCAATAATAATGAACTTTTAACGATAAACTCCATTTTGTTTTTTTATAATGTTCAGAAAGTGAAGGCATACGCCATCTATCGGGAGTTTCGGCAATTTTTTGTTTTATTATATTTAAAATGATCCATTTTTATAAAAGTTAGACCATAAAATATAATTTTTAAATGAAAAAGTTTAATATTATAATAAAAATAAAAATAAAAGTTATAAATTTGTCAAATGTAAATATTAATATTATTTGTATAAAATTTTAATTATTATTTATGTATTTTTTTTATTATAACTTTGTACTACTTTTTAGTAAAAATAAATATCTGACTGTTTCTGCTTTTTGTCTTATTAGCCTTTAAAAGAGATAAACCGTAGTCGCTTAGCTACCATTATAGAGATAACTTGACTAATATAGAACAATAAGCTGAAATATCAGATCCGACCCTACGAAGCAGATAGAAGAAAGTCTAGACCAAGAAGTGGACTGCTTTGTCTCTCTAACAAGAAGTGTTTTTTTGGACTACAAGATCTTCGACTGGCCCTACTTCTCTCCCTCTCTCGAAGCCTACCAAGAGGCTTAGGAAACCTCCTCAGGGTTACTAAGGACCCGTTGGACTATCTTCAAGAGGTTCTCCTGTTGATTTCGAGTTCAGTGGATGGTGCTATTTTCGCCTGACCTCCGAGATCCTCCAGTTCGTCTGCCACCTAAAAAGTAGTTTAACTACTAAAGAGATAATTTCGCAGGTAACCGCTGAGGTTACCTGTCATAGAGATAACTACAGAGAGTATTCTATACTCTCTGTCCCTTCCAGATTGTCCCAGAGTTGGCCAGAAGAACACCCAGCCTCCTGTTTAGCCAACGATTTACCAACGAGCTCGTGCATATCAGCCTACCACCGCCTTTGCCTTAGCCGGACTTCATCCGAACCAGTCGACGGCTTATCCTGAAGTGGAACAGACTGACACCGCGGCATACACAGCCTTAGCCTGAATTACCCGCAAAACGCGGCTTAACATCCAAATACTGGTTCATAGGTAGTGAAGTTAAGAGATAATCGATAAGTTTATTAATAATTCCCCCACCTAGTAGCCAGTTTTCTACACAATTAGCAACCATCCTCCGTCGCTATATAGTTGTCATACCAGATAATAGGATACCATATCGAGTGGCGACCATACAACTGATAACTATATAATTGGAATTGATAACTATATATATATATATATATATATATATATATATATATATATATATATATATATATATATATATATTATGTATTATTATCCTAATTTAGATATATATATATATATATATTATATATATATATATATATATATATATATATATAATGAGAAGAAAGTAGCGCTACTGAAGCGATGAGATTACCCACCATTGGACATATATGGAGTCTTGGAGTACATCCCTTGGTACTAAAGTGCCCAATGGTTCTCCCCTATGGCGCTCACATCCACATTCTTCTTACATTGGAGTAAGCTCTCCCTTGTCACATATCATAATACGCCATAAAATACAATTACAGACAACACTTACCTCTTAAAAGGAAAATAAAAAATGGTGTAAAATGGCAGCCACGCGATTAGTCGGAAAACCATATAGGGGTGGCTCCTTATCACCATTAAAGGCCATTGACGGCCTCCGGTGATGGAGTTGGTGCAGTCACGGAATTGCCGGTCTGTTTTGATGTACGGTCTCATTTCTTCATAAATTTCTACAACTTTCTCGGTTTAAAACCTAAATTTCATTTTCTTGAACATCACCTCTCCTCCTCTAAAACTCATCTCTGGCATGAAGGAGTGCACCTCATGATCTTTACCTTCAACTAAACCTAGAAAACCTTGGTTTAACTCTGCTTGTTCTCGTGCTAATAGCCACAGGGATGCTACCTTTAGGAATTACTGTCATTTTCAAATTTCAGAAACCATTGCAACTTATATTTCATCCCAAAATCGTGAAAAAACATATTCTCCATAACTAAAAAAATTCTTTTCTTAGTAGAAAATGTAACAATCTTACAGGTTAATTTTCCTCATGTTCTCTCTGACGTTTCTCAAAAAATGTTAATTCTTAGCTTTGTTTCTTCCTCTTGCCCTTTTTTATTATTTTCCGTCAGCATAACTGCCGTTTAATCTTCAACTAAAGCTGAACTCTTTGCTCAAACTTTTGCTTCTATTTCCACCTAAGACGATTCCAGTTGCTAATTCCTTCTTTTCCACCTTCTCCAACATATTTATGCCAATATTGTAATTTCTTCAAAAGGTGTTATTTCTGCTTTTTCAGAGCTTAACCATAAGAAGGCGTACGGTTCTGATGGTATTCCTCCTTTATTTCTCTAAACTTATGCTTTCAAGCTTGCATTCTACCTTGTTAAATTACTCCGTCTCTGCCTTTCTACTGCGGCCTTCCCTTCTTGCTGGAAAGGTCCTCCTCTACAAAAAGAAGAGAACCACTCTCAACCCTCCAACCATCGCCAAATTTCTCTAGCTTCTGTTTTTTATATAGTTATCCAATTTATCCTAGCAAGAAGATTTGAAGACATTTCAATTCTTCCAATCTTATCTCTGATTGCCAGTACGGCTTTCGTAAGAAGCGCTCTACTGGCGTTCTTCTTTTTAATCTTTCTGTTTCTTGATCCTCTTTCCTTCAGTATTTTGGGTGAAGCCATTAGCTCATCCTTCAAATCTATAAATAGGGGTGCAACTCATAGTTCTGTTTTATCCCTAACTCTTTCTACTTTTCATTAAAAAAAAACTCTCTCTATTACTTCATCACATATCCACTAATATGCCGACGACTTCACCCTTCATTGCTTCCCTCATTTTGATAGACGTCTTTTTCAACAACAATTAGCACATGCTAGGAAGGCACCCTCGGATTAACTAGCATCTGATCTTTCTCGAATTTCTTTGGGGCATTGAGATCAAGGCTGCTTTCAATTACTCAAAAACTAAGTTGCTCCATCTTTCCACCCTACATAATCTTCCACACAGCTATAACATCTTCTTTAAAAACACATAGCTCAAACCTTTGTCTGTCCTTAATATTCTAGGTGTTTATTTTTCTCGTGACCTTAATTGGAAGGTTCCAATTGCTTCTCTTTTTAAACAAGTTTCTAAAGGGTTGAGTGTTCTGAGGCGCATTCAGAATTTCTTAACGCCACCTCAGTTATTTGATCTTTATAGGGGTGTCGTTCACTCCTGTACTGAGTATGCCTAACGCATCTGGAGTGATTCCACTCACACTCCTCATCTTCAAATCGAATTGTTGCGTCACTCTTTATTTCATCGCTATTATAGCGGACACTGCTCTTCTGAACTCTTCAATCACATACCTCCTCCATTGAGAAGGGTTCTTGTGACACACTTTTCTACACAGTCTCATTTTCTCTATGCACTCTCAGACCTCAGACTTAACAGCTATGCTTAATCTTACATGTACTCCACTGGTAAAGTCTGGAACATACTCCGTTATCTATTTTCAAAACTACCATATAAACATTTTAGCAAATATCAACACCGTACGATATCTTTAATTTTAAAAATCACAAAAAAAAAAAACTTAAATTGTTGTAACTATACAATTCCAGTGACTATTATTTTCTTGATGAAGGGTGTAAAGATTAATACACACAAACACACACACACACACACACACACATATAATATATAATAATATATATATATAATATAATATGATATATATATATCACTATATTATCTATATATACTATATAATATATATATTTTATTCGCATGTTTTTAAATATTCGCATTGACTTTCGCATATCCACCAAAATTAAAAATACTGTAGATTATTTGCATTCGCACGTGGACACTTCGAAATGCGATTAGAAAATGTTTTGAATGGAACTTGTTAGAAATTTAACCACCTTTTGTGGGAAACTTGCATTAGAATGAGTTTGACTAGTACCGGCTGACAGGAGTGACAATAATTGAGTCACAAATATATATATATATATATATATAATAATATAATATCATTAGTATATATTTATATATAATATAATATATATATATAATATTATATACTCTTATATATATATAATATTTCATATATATATATATAGATTATACATATTATATAATATATATATATATATATATATATATATTAATAATTATTAATATATATATATAATATATATATATAATACCTATATATATATAATTATATATATATATATTTGTGACTCAAATTACTGTCACTACCTTCAGGCGGTACTAGTCAACTCATTCTAATCAATTTCCCACAACAAGTTGTTAAATTTTTCTAACAAGTTCCATCAAAACATTTTCTAATCGCATTCCGAATTTCCAAGTGCGAATGCAAATAATCTACAAGTTTTTTTATTATTTGCGAATGCGAAAGTCAATGCGAATAATAATTACATGCGGAATAAATAAATATATATATATATATATTAAATATATATATAGTATATATATATATATATATATATATATATATTATATATATATAGAAATATATTATATATATATATATATATATATAATATTATTTATATATATATATATAATATATATCATATATAATATATTATATTATATAATATATATATATATATCTATATATATATAATATATATATATATAATAATATATATATATATGTATATATATATATATATATATATATATATATATATATATATATATTATATTATAATATATTTATATATATATAATATATATATTATATATATATATATATATAATATCTATATATACTATTATATATATATATATATATATATTATATATATATATATATATAATATATATATATATATATATATATGTGTTGTGTGTGGTGTTGTGTGTGTGTTTGTGTGTATTAATCTTTACACCTTCATCAAGAAAATAATAGTCACTGAAGTTTAAGAGTGGAATAATTTAAGGTTTCTATTCTTTGTCCTTTTTCAAATTAAAGATAATCGTACGGTGTAATAACTGAATGCAAAAATGTTTATATGGTACAGTTTTAAATAGATAACGGGAGTATGTTCCAGACTTTACCAGTGAGTACATGTAAGATTAAGCCATAGCTGTTAAGTCTGGAGGTCTGCGAGTGCATAGAGAAAATAACTGTGTAGAAAAAAGTGTGTCACAAGAACCCTTCTCAATGGAGGAGGTATGTGATTTGAAGAGTTTCAGAAGAGGCAGTGTCGCTATAATAGCGAATGAAAATAAAGAGTGACGCAACAATTTCGATTTGCAGATGAGGAGTGTGAGTGGGAAATCAACTCGCAGAGTGCGTTAGGCATACTCAGTATCTAGGAGTGAAACGACCCCTATAAAGATCAATATAACTGAGGTGCGTTAAGAAATTCTGAAATGCGCCTCAGAAAACTCAAACCCTTTAGAAACTTTGTTTTAAAAAGAGAAGCAATTGGAACCTTCCAATTAAGGTCACCGAGAAAAATAAACACCTAGAAATATTAAGGACAGACAAAGTTTGAGCTATGTGTTTTTAAACAGAAGATGTTGTTGTTGTTGTGTGGAAGATTATGTAGGGTGGAAAGGATGGAGCAACTTAAGTGTTGTTTGAGTCAATTGAAAGCAGCCTTGTTATTTCTATCTCGCCATTAGATGTCGAGAAAGATCAGATGCCAGTTGATCCAAGGTTGCCTTCCTAGCAACTGCTAAATTGTTGTTGAAAAAGACGTCTATCAAAATGAGGGAAGTCAATGAAGGGTGAAGTCGTCGGCAAAGGAGTGGATATGTGATGAATACAATAGAGATGAGGTTTTTTTAATGAAAAGTAGAAGAGTTAGGGATAAACAGAACTAATGAGCTTGCACCCCTATTTATAGATTTTGAACGGATGAGCAATGGCTTCACCAAAAATTACTGAAGGGAAAGAGGATCAAGAACCAGAAAGAATTAAAAGAAGAACGCCAGTAAGCGCTTCTTAAACGTAAAGCCGTACTGGCAATCAAGAGATATAGATTGGAAGAATTGAAATGTCTTCAAATCTTCTTTGTAGGATAAAATTGGTAACTATTAAAAAACAGAAGCTAGAGCAATTTGGCGATGAGTTGGTAGGTTTGAGAGTGGTTCTCTCTTTTGTGTGAGGAGGACCTTTCAGCAAGACGGGGAAGGCGAGTAGAAAGGGCAGAGACGAGTAATTTAACAAGGTAGAATGCAAGCTTGAAAGCATAAGTTTTGAGAACTATAGGAGGGATACCATCAGAACCGTACGCCTTCTTATGGTAAGCCTCTGAAAAAGCAGAAATAACACCTTTTGAAGAAATTACAATATTGGCATAAATAATTGTTGGAGAGAGGTGGAAAGAAGGAATAGCACTGGATCGTCTTAGTGGAATAGAACAAAAAGTTTGAGCAAAGAGTTCAGCTTTGTGAAGATTAAACGGCAGTTATGTTGTTGGAAAAGAATCAAAAGGAGGAAAGAGAATGAAGCAAAATCAGAATTAACATTTTTTGAGAAACGTCAGAGAGAACATGAGGAAAATTAACCTGTAAGATTGTTACATTTTCTACTGAAAAAGAATTTTTTTAGTTATGGAGAATTATGTTTTTCACGATTTTGGGACTGAAATATAAGGTTGGCAACTGGGTTCCTGAAATTTGAAAATGAACAGTATGTCTAAACGGTAGGCACCCTGTGGCTATTAGCACGAGAACAAGCAGAGTTAAACCAAGGTTTTCTAGGTTTAGTTGAAGGTAAAGATCATGAGGTGCACTCCAGAATAAGAGATGAGTTTTAGAGGAGGAGAGGTTGATGTTCAAGAAAATGAAATTTAGGCTTTTTAAACGCGAGAAGTTTTGCTAGAAATTTATGAGAGAAATGAGACGTACATCAAAATCAGAACCGGCAAACTCCGTGACTGCAACCAACTCCATCACCGGAGGCCGTCAATGGCCTTTAATGTGATCAAGGAGCCACCCCTTATATGGGTTTTCCGACTATTCGCGCTGGCTGCCAATTTTAACACATTTTTATTTTCCTTTTAAGAGGTAAGTGTTGTCCTGTTAATTGTTATCTTTATGGCGTATGACCAAGGGAGGCTTACTCAATGTAAGAAGAACTGTGGATGTGAAGCCGCATAGGGGGAACCATTGGGCACTTTAAGTACCAAGGATGTTACTCCCAAGACTCCATAAGTATGTCCAACTTGGTGGGTATCTATCGCTTCAGTCAGCGCTACTTTCTTCTCATTCTATATATATATATATAATATATATATATACTAATATATATAATAAGTATTATATATATATATTATATATATATATATAGTATATATATAATATATATATATATATATGATATATAGTATATATATATATATATATATATAGTATATAGTTAATTAAATTCCCATTATATAGGTTATGTAATGTTGTCATGGTCAGCACTCGATATGGTATCCCTATTATTCTGGTATGAACAACTATATAGCGAACGGAGCAATTGATCCCAAAGGCCCAAAGATTCTGTAGAACTGGCTATAGGTGGGGGAATATAATAATGTATCGATTAATCTCTTCTACACTTCACTACCTCATAACCAGTATTTTGGATGTTTAAGCCGCGGTTTTGGCGGGTAATGTTCAGCGCTAAGGAGTGTATGCCGCGGTTTTCAGTCCTGGTTTTCCACTTCAGGATAAGCCGTCGACCTGCGTTCGGATGAAAGTCCGGCTAAGGCAAAGGCAGTCGTAGGTTGTCGGAGAGGGTATGCTGATATGCACGAGCTCGTTGGTAAATCGTTGGCTAAACAGGAGGCTGGATGTTCTTCTGGCCAACTCTGGGACAATCTGGAAGGGACAGAGAGTTTAGAATACTCTCTATAGTTATCTCTATGACAGGTAACCTCAGCAGTTACGCTGCGAATATCTCTTTAGCTAGTTTAAGACGCTACCTTTTGTTAGGTGGCAGACGAACTGGAGGATCTCGGAGGTCAGGCGAAGATAGCACCATCCACGGAACCCGGAATCAACAGGAGAACCTCTTGAAGATAGTCCAACGGGTCCTTAGTAACCCTGAGGAGGTTTCCTAAGCCTCTTGGTAGGCTTCGAGAGAGGGAGAGAAGTAGGGCCAGTCGAAGATCTTGTAGTCCAACTTCTTGTAGAGAGACGAGGAAGTCTGACTTCTTGTAGAGTTTCTTTTTCTTCTTCGTAGGTCGGATCCGATATTTCAGCTTATTGTTCTATATTAGTAAGTTATCTCTATAATGGTAGCTAAGCGCTACGGTTTATCTCTTTTAAAGGCTAATAAGACAAAAAGCAGGAACAGCAGATTATTTATTTTTAACTAAAAAGTCATACAAAGTTATAATAAAAAAATTACGTAAATAAAAATTAAATTTTTATACAAATAATATGAATATTTACATTTGACAAATTTATAACTTTTATTTTTATTTTTATTATAATATTTTATACATATTTAAAAAAAATTATATTTTATGGTCTAACTTTTATAAAAATGGATCATTTTAAATATAATAAAACGAAAAATTGCCGAAACTCCCGATAGATGGCGTATGCCTTCACTTTCTGAACATTATAAAAAAACAAAATGGAGTTTATCGTTAAAAGTTCATTATTATTGCTTAAATCTAAGTTTTTATAAAATATAAGTACTTTTTACAACATATTTATAATATTTAATAATATTATATAATAAATGTAACATTTTTAATATATAATTTTTCATTATTAATGTTTATTTAAGAAAAATAAGCTTTTTTTTTTTTAACAAATATTTTTCAAAATAATTGTTTCTGAGAAAGCGTTTTTCTTTCGTTTTTTTTGGTTCATTCGGGAAATATTTTTGCTTGGGGAAACTAAATTAAACACTTCAATATATATATATATATATATATATATATATATATCTAGTATATTATATATAGTTATATATATATATAGTATATTATATGATATATATATATATATATATATATATATATAATATATATATATATAGTATATATATCGTATACTATCGTGCAAAAATATTTCACCACAACATAAATATCACCTAACCCGCATGAAACCCCACAACAACACAGACGACAGCATCAGTGTAACTATATGTCACCACCGCCGCAGAGAATTCGCTGCAGTATTGGGGCCGTCACCGCGATAAATTTAGGAAAACATAAATCACGTAACTAGACCTGGGAGAGGTGTGGGTAGGTTATGTCGGAGATATAATCGAATGTGGGATCATTCACGTACGAAGCGACTCCGATAAACATGGAGAGGATAGTGCGTCAACTGTCAAGAGATCAGTGCTGCAGATAACAACACTCCAAGCCGAAGGACACGGGTACCGGGCACTTTGTCGACGGTTCGGTGTAGCGCACACAACGATTGCACGGGTGGTCCAACGGTACCAGGAAACCTGACACATGATCGCCGGCGAGGACAAGATAGGCCCAGGGCCACGATACCCGTAGAAGATAGATTTATATTTCTGGCGTACATTACGAGAGCGCCGCATAACGGCACGACATCTGCAGACACAGCTGGCGGAGGTACACGGCA
Organism: Trachelipus rathkii; assembly: GCA_015478945.1. Classification (NCBI taxonomy): domain Eukaryota; kingdom Metazoa; phylum Arthropoda; class Malacostraca; order Isopoda; family Trachelipodidae; genus Trachelipus; species Trachelipus rathkii. Next base: position 8,519 of record JABUQX010046042.1, on the reverse strand, counting down.
CCAGGGTGAAATGACAATGCAGTGTGTCGACGCCTTGCGGAATATAATTACCGGCCCTGGAGGCCTGCCATAGGTCCACCGCACACCACAGCACATCGAAAAGCGCGACTGGCATTTGCCCGAGAACACATCCAGTGGACGGTTGACTATTGGGCAAAGGTGCTCTTTACGGACGAGTCGAGAGTGTCTCTGTACGCCTCTGACAGGCGTGTTAGAGTATATAGAAAACCGACGGAGAGGTTCGCGCAATGCAATGTGCTGCAGGTGCTGCCATTTGGAGGTGGGTCGGTTATCTCTTTATCGGGGCCTACGGAGTTGCACATCTTCGATGGAGGCACTCCTACAGCCGTAAGGTATATCACGGACATCCTCGAACCATATGTCGTGCCATATGTTCCCTACTTCGGTGACTGTTTCATCCTAATGCATGACAATGCAAGACCACTTAAGGCCCAATGTGTGAACGACTACCTTAGGACGGTTCAAATTACGGCGTTTGAGTGGCCAGCATTTGGTCCGGACCTCAACCTAATCGAACATTTGTGAGATATCCTGAAACGTCGGATCCGACAGCTGCAACCCCCTCCAGGGACCCTCCCGGACCTGCGACAGGCACTGCATGACGTATGGGATCAAATCACTGTCCAGGACATTCGCCTACTCATCGAGAGCATGCCAGAACGGTGTCAGGTAGTCATCCGTGCCAGAGGGGGTCATACACGGTATTGAGACAGACCCAACACCCCCCGCGGCTGTCGCCGTACGTACCAACATTGTGTGTTTGCAGCGCCGAACCTCCGAACCCTACTGCGAGACTCTTTGGCTGCACCTTGGTCTCACTCTATCAACCTACGGTTCTGGGGAGGAATCCACCATGTTATTGTCATTGTCCAATAAGGTGTCTTCGCTTTCTTCAACCTTTTCTACCCTTCCTTCGCCACGTACGCTTGTGGTGCATTAATTTTGACGAGTGGATATAATATATAATATATATATATATATATATTATTATATATATATATGATATATTATATATATATATCTATACTATATATATATATATATATATATATATATATATAATATATATATATATATATAATACTATATTATAATATTAGTATATTATTATATATTAATATATAATATATATATATATATATATATATATAGTATATTATATACTATATAATATATATATATCTATATATATAATATATATATATGATTATATACTATATATATAATATATATATATATATATAATATACGTTAGTATATTTATGTCGGGTGCGGTGCGTTTGCGTGGGTGGCGCACATTTTGGTGTGGGTGGCGGTCGGTGCGGTGCGGCTCGCTGTGGTTCACCTCTCGGCGGTGCGCGTGCGGTGCGCATTGCTAAACGCGGACGGTGCGGTGTGGTTGCCGGTGCGGTAAGAATGATGGCTGGTGTGGTGCGGTGCTGGTGCACGACCCTCCCGGTGCGGAGCGGTGCGGTGCGCACAAATTCCGGAGCTGCGGCAACACTAACTCTGTACTTTTCCTTTTCAACAGGGAGCCCGCTCCAGTGGGTCCTCCGACATTTTGATGGTTCTGAAAAACCTCAAAAAAGAGATCTACGTCAATTATATACCCAATATATAAGTAACTAGTAATATTAGGGTGTTAGTACAAGTTTACTAAACGTTGACTACCTGTATGTAAGCGACCACTTGAGTCGTACATAAGTTAACGCTTTGTAATTCTATTTATCATGCTTCTTCTATGCACTCGTCCAGATTTCATTTAGCTATAAGCATTTCAAAATTTGTTTGGGCAACAGGCCCCATCATATACTGGGCGTAGCGGCCACAAACTTTAGGTACAAGGTGGGTGGAACCGCCCTCTGTCATGGTGACAAGTAATGAAGAGAATATGAATCTTAACATCCCTAAAAAGAGGTGAAGCACAAAGCCTAGGAGCTTAAACTTTGTTTTCACCCCATGAAAGTGAGGCCGAATTAAGAAAATCAAAAAAAAAAAAAAAAAAAAAAAACCCCCCACTTTTCCCCAAAAAAAATTGGGGGGACCCAAAATTAAAGTTCACAGATTCGAGCTCACCCGGCCGAAAATCGTAATACTGTACAGACAAAAAATTATTACTTTCGCTAAAAAAGGTAATCTATAGACCCTAAGACAAAGGGAAAAGGTCGATCCTCATCTTATCAAAAACTAACCATTTTTGCGAGAACAGAAACTTTAAATTTTAATATTACAACATTTCACACCAATGACTTGTAGCCATCGGTGGCCCAATGGGTTAAACATTACATTGTTAGCTAAAGTGATGAGGGTTCAATACTCAGGCGTGTAAAAATATTGGAAAATTATATTATGTATATTAAATATGTTAATCACGGAAAGCGCGAGAGAGCAGATCGTGACGTCATCCTTTAAGTTCGTAAAGTACATATATAATTTCAACTGGATGGTCATGATGGTCAGACAATTGTGCTTTTATGTGTATGTGTTCGAGAATCCGAGAGCTGAGAGACAATGAGCGGCCGGGTGCGCGAGACAGGCAACGAAGCAGGTAGCGCTGGCATAGAGCACGCAAATTCAGTGAGGTCCCACGCATTGAAACCTCAGGAATGCACCCAATCCGTTCGGAGATCACGGGAATCGATCCAGCTATCTCGGAAACCCATATAAACATACCAAACACGACCCAACAGCAACAAAAACAAAAACCACTAAGTACACTTAAGAATGTACTTAATTAAGTACACTTAAAGATACACAGTGACGTCATATCTCCAACAGCCAGACATAGGACGCCAAATCCAACAACCAATCACAGCCAACCAAATACTTCACTCAAAACAAGCACCGCACAGTGACATTTGTAATCCCCACTACTGTGGTTATTCATGAATGAAACGTTTACTTTTAATAAATTGACATATATCGGATACTTCGGAAACTGTCTTCCTTTAATAAATTTTCTCCTGAGAATAAAGAATTATTTAGAAGAGTAGAAAGACTTTCAAAAAATATATTATTATTATTATTATTATTATTATTATTATTATTATTATTATTATTATTATTATTATTATTATTATTATTATTATTATTATTATTATTATTATTATTATTATTATTATTATTATTATTATTATTATTATTATGCACTTGATTTAATATTGTACCTTTGCTGCATTCAAGAAATTACTGCTTATTATTATAATACCGTTTGATTTATCATTAGTTTTTGGTGTTTGTTCTGTAATATTTCATTTGCTATATATTTACACAATAATATATTTCTAATAATCTTTGAATTATAATCACTTAATTAACTGTAGCAATTTGCATTTTCTTTAAATTGTACTGATTTGAACATTATTATTATTATTGTTATTACTAATATTATTATTATTATTATTATTATTATTTTTATTATTATTATTATTATTATTATTATTATTATTATTATTATTATTATTATTATTATTATTATTATTATTATTATTATTATTA
>JABUQX010046041.1:45000-77286 GCA_015478945.1 Trachelipus rathkii | reverse complement strand
TAAGAAAAGATTGAAGATAAAAATGAAGCTGATTTATATAGTTGATTGAATGATACTCTAATGAAGAAAAATAACATCAAATGATGATATTTTTTTCGAATTGTGGAAGATAAATGAGGAAAAGTATCATAAATTGAGACTTGAATAAGCGTTAATCCTTTCCTCAAATATTCTCGCAGTAATCATATTTATTCCTCAGAATTCCCATGATTTCTTCAATTTATTGCATATTCGATCATAATATTACTAATAGTAATAAGGACCTGAGCGGATTTTTTTTCGTGCTCTGCATGCGGTCATATATATATTCAAAGGCATGTTTTACTCGATGGATGTTATTGATTTAGCAGTTACAAAGGTATGCCTGATTGCAATGCTTTGCATTCATGGAGAAACGCTACTGGTATATAATAATACTGATAATATATATATATATATATATTATAATATATATAATATACAATATAATATATAATAAATATATATACTAATATACTATATATACTATATAATATATATATATATATATATATATATATATATTATATATATATATTTATTATATTATATATAATATATATATATCTATAACAACTTTGGAAGAGCTTTCGACTGTACACGTAGGTCAGCCGTTTACCTTCTGTCTCCAAATATATTTTCGCCCTAGAGCTAGAACACTCTAGAGAGCCATTTCTCGGCGCAGTGTTTGGAACCGTCTCGAGTTAAACACTCTCAGGTAGGTTTCGCCCTTCAGTAGACTGATCTTCTCCATTACCGCTTCAAACTACTTACTTCATAGACTCTCCAGATGTTTGCTTCTTAGCGCATAAGTCCAACGCTGACCAAGAGTATATCAAGCAAAGGAAAGGGACGGGTTGCTAGCCCTGTCGCCCTATAACTTGCGAGAATCTTCATAGCTTGACTGCGACGTACCATCACCGAGTGTCTTGACTGCGTCAAAAAACATTCTTACTCGACCAAATCATCACCTATATATAATATTATTATATCTATATTATATATATATATATATATATTTATTATATATTAATAATATATAATCATATATATATAGGTTATATATATATATTATATTATATATATTTATATATATATAATACCGAATTGGGGTTTGCGCTGCTTCTACCTACCTAAAATGAATGATTCTTTTCTCTCCGTGACGCGCTTCGCTTCTTGCCACAATGGTGGGAGCTGTAGTTCGCGATGGGATAGCGGATTTCTTTATGACTAAATCTTTCTTCCTCATAATCCATGGTTCATCGTGCTTGTTCTCTGGCCTTCAGGCTAGAGACAATGCGTATCGGGGTGGAAAAATTCTCGATTCTCCTATCACTCACGCTAATTTTCATTCACTAGAAAAATCGCTTCAGGGATACCTTCGAATGATCAAAGCGGGCTCTTCATCAAAGAAAAGTGACGCTACCTTGTTCTCCTACTAACAAATCTTTCTGGCCTATTGCCAAAAACATCAACTTCTGTAAATCTACCTTCCTCCTCTTATCATATGATGGTTCTGTTGTCTACTCTCACTGAAGGCAATTCTTCGGCCTCTATTTTCTCTAACTCACCTCGGACGATTCTGGCATCCTCTCAGCCTCCTTCTCTTCTTCAGGTGTCATGTACTTTGCTGAGAATTACATTTGATCGGGTGCTTGGGCTCCTGAAATCTATGAACTTAGAGCGGGTCCCGTTTGCATTCCTCCCGAGTTTTGAGAGGAGTTGCTTCCGTGCTGCCTCTCTCGTTCAACATTCTCTATGTTCATACCTATGCACTCTCATCAGTGTTGAGACCGCGCATATGTCAACCAATTCCGAAAAGGAAGCGCTGTGATTCTTCTAACTTGCCCTATAATTCTAACCTGATTCTATCTACGATCTTTAAAACCCTTCTCAACTCTCATTTCTTAGAACATCTGGAGCTACTCCCTCTTCGATCGCCAGTACGGCTTTCGGCGCTCGAATTCTATTTACTTTCCTATCTAACAGATTATGGTTTTCCACCCTTAGAATTACGGGGGAGACTTCGTGTCGGCGCTTCAATATGCAAAGAGATTGACGGTATGCACGGTCGCTCGCCTCCAAGCTCCTCGTGGATTTCCCCTTCTTCTTTGACTATTATGTCTAAATGCATTTCTTTCAAATCGCTCATATCGCTTTGTTGACTGGGCATTCTGTCTTCTTTTTCTAGTCAATAGTGGTGTCCTATATCGAGATTGTTATTTCACACTGTCATATATTATTCATCAGCGTGTACTCTGTGTCATTCTGCTTCATAATTGATCTTCTCGTCTGCACAACCTAACTCATCACGCAACTATACGATAACTCGACCCTCAGTTCTTCAAACGTCATTTCATTCCTGCTCCTTCTTTTACTTCTAGAATTGCCTCTCGCTTATCTTTCCGATCTATTCTCGCCTGATCTGGAATAGATTGCGAGGGGGGATCGTACTAACCTCTGTAAATTTATTTCTCAAAACCCAACTCTACATTCCTCTAAGCACTTCTAACTGTCCTATCTCTTTGACAGGTTCTCTCGATTTCCTTTGACAATATAACCATCTTGCCTTACATTAAACAAAAAATGTCTTGGAAACTCCATCACAATGTTGCTTAAGGCGGCCTCAGAAACTGCGAGTTCGTTAGGTCTGCGAGACTTTTTCATCCTTCAACAGTATATCAGTATACAAGTCTCACCGCCCTTTATGGAGTACTGCTCTCTATCTGGGGGGGGCTCTGGTTTGGATAGGGTCGAGTCAAAAGCAAAAAAGACTTATAAACTGTCCTTTTCTTTCTAGTTCATTTGACCCTCTATCCTTTGCGCGCGATGTTGGCGATTGCTTCTCATCTTTTCTTAGTACCGTAGCGGGCAGTGCTGAGGGAACTTTCCACTCGGTCGCCACCACCTTAAGACGCCTCGTAGCACAAGGGGTTGTGTCTGCACTGGCTTTCTGTAGTTGTATTATGCATCTAGAACTAGTCGCTGCGGACTCTTCTTTCCTGCACACCTCTTGTTCCTGTGGAATTCTCTTCCATCTTCTGTGTTTCTTACTCAATTTAATCTCCCTCACTTTAAAGCCCGCGTCTGTGCTCATCTGCGTTAATTTGCGTTAGTTTGTTGGCTTTGTGTTTTTCAGTGTTTTTATTGTTTTCCACATTTTGGTGTTGGATGTTCTTGGTGAGGAAAGTTTGGAAGTTTTTCGAAGAATGTGGTTTCGTTAAATTAGTGATTTGTGTGTTTAAGGTGTTAATCTGTGTTAAGGATTGTAGTGATGCGAGTGTTGTTTTTCTGAGAGAATTGTGTGGTTTAATTAATTGTCATATTTTAGGTTGGGTTACATTTTTTGACGTTTCCTCTGGGAATGTTTTGGTTAACTGCTTTTTGGATTAGACATGTGAAATTTTGTATGGCTTTGTTCAGTATTGATGCATTTGTAATATTTAGGGAGAATCAAGTAAAGTATATTAAAAATATAATATATTAAGGAAAAATATTGTCAAATGACCGAAATCTACTTCAAAAATATGATATTAATTCAGAATGCAAAAAAAAATTTCATTTTAACTGGCTAATATAAAAAGATTCCAACAAATGGAGGTCCGGCTCATGTTCAATTTTTCTAAAATTTTAAAAAATTTGAATCCATTATAGGTGATTTTGAATTTGTCAGAAGAATGTCAAGTTAATATGCCAAAGTTCTTGAAAGGAAAAACAACCTTGTACTCAGCACTGTGTTTGAAGACTTCGAGTAGTCTTCCCAATATATGCGCAGCATCACAGCCACCACAGTTTTATTTATATATCACCGAATGAGCAAAGAAGTGAAGGATATCTTTTCCCCTAGACCTTTGAAAAAATTTCTCCAATTTTTTTTTTTTTATCATTTTTTTTATTAAAAATCATTTAGATTAATTAAAATGGGAGAAACTTTTATAAATATTTCATTAATTTTCCTTTCAATTTGGTAACTACTTCTCCAAAAAATGGCAAAACTTGAGATTAATCAAAAGCTTCCTTTGGATACAGTAATTTGTCGGAAGAGGTGTTGAAAATTTTTTAAAGAGAACTGTATATCCAAATCATTTCATGAGAAAAGCCCGGAGAATTTATCATTTTTCCAGGAAAAGTGTTTTTTAGGACAGTCTTAATTCATATAGGGACTAACTTATATATATATATATATATATAATAAATATAATATATATAATATTATAAAACTTATATAATATATATTATATATATATATATATTTATATAATATATAAATTATATATAATATATATATATATAATATATATATATATAATACTATATATATTTATATATATTTAACTAAATAGGAAAAATATAAAAAATCGAAATAGAATAAGATAAAAATATTGTATTTAATTAATAAATTCTAGATATTATTAAAAAAAGAAATTCAAAGAAATTAATATATTTATGTAAAAATAAATTGAAAGACTTGAAAAGCGTCAAGCAATAAAAAACAACTTTATGGGTCACATTCTCTGTTTCGTAAAATTTTTGGAGAAGTTACCACTTTTTTATATAAAAATTAAACTTAAGTTTAAAATATTATAAATATAATTTCTTCACAATTTTAATTAAAATAATTGAAAATTAAACAAACTTATTTTTTTTTTTACGCCTGATTTAAATTGAAACACTAAAATTGTATCATGAGTCAGGAGAAAAAAATATACCAAAGGCGACACGTGAACCATATTTACCTTTAAGGTCGTTAGGAATCCAACCAATTATAAGGAAATATGAGGAAAATCTCCGGAAGAAGGGAGATGAAGCACAATGGAATCTCGAGGTGGGAAGGGGGGAAAGGTAAAGCACAAAACAAGTTTTTTCCCTTTTAGTTTCCGTCTTTAAGAAGCAAGTTATTGATCACAACACACTTAATTATACGTTGCCTTTAAAGGTAAAATTTGGTTTAAATTTTAAATTGATTTAAAGAATGCATATTTATTAATTATTATTATATTTATTATATATAATTATTATTATTATATTATTATATAACTATTATTATTATTATAATATTATAATTATATATTATTATCATCATTTCATTATCATTATCATTTTCATTAGCATTATTCATCTTCATTTTTTATTATATTATTATTATATATTATTATTATTATTTATTATATTTAATTGATTATTATATTATTTATTATTATATTATTATTAAATTATCATTCATTATCATTATCATTATCATTATCATTATCATTATCATGAAATTTATCATTGTTATTATTATTATTATATATTATATTATATATTATTAATTTATATATTAATTATTATTTTTATATATTATTATTAAATATTATTTATATATTTAATATTATCTTATTATTATTATATATTATTATTATATTATTATGTATATATATTATCTTTATTATTAATTATTATATTATTATTATATTATATATTATTATTTATATTATTATATTATTTATTATTATATTATATTTATTTTATATTATTATTAGGGTTTGACTAATATTAAATAATATATATATATATATTATATATAATTATATATATATATAATATATATATATATAATTTTATATAAATATATAAGTAATATATATATATATTATTATATGTTATTATATCATATATATATTATTATATAAATATATATATATATATAATATATATATTATATATATTTATATATACTAAATAATATCCCAATATATATATATTAGAATGTATATTATTTTTAGATTTTATTTTAAAAAGTCCTTAATAAATTTCTTTTTGAAAAAAAAGAAATATTTAGAAGAATAGAAAAAAACTTGCAAAAAGTATGTTAAAAATTGATCGCTGATTTAAATTTTATTTTATTTATCATTATTATTATTTATATATTATTATTATTATTTATTTATATTATTATTAAATTAATCATCGCTTTTTAATAATGGACTAAGATTTAGGACCTATTTGTTTTTTAGTTACGTCTCCGGTCAAGTTTAGTGTTTTTTTTCTCTATTTTATTTTTTAATATTATTAATAATATATATTTTTTAGCAATGAATGTAAGTGGGAATGAACATGATTCATAAGTTGTATATTTTGGCAATAATTTTATTAAAAAACTTTGGAAAAAAAGATTCATATACGGAGGAAAAATGTAACGTTACATCAATTGTTGGTAGGGTTCAAGGAAGGGGTTAAAAATGAAAGATGGGGACGTGAAAACTGAAAATTTATTGTTATTACCAAGTCACTGGAGTAAAAATTTGTTTTTTTAAGAAAGATTCAACTATTAAATTTATCCAAAATATAAGAAAGAACGTGATAATATTTGAGACACGAATTCACACTGTAGATTTATACATGGCATGAGACGAAATTCTGAAAATTAATCAAAAAAAAAGATTTATAAAAAAATGACAAACAGTTTCGGGACAATAATATGGGAAATTTTTCAGTTTCTTTGCACAAAGATCTTGTTTAACAAACTTCGGCTGTAATCAAAAAATATAAAAGCTATAACTAAAGTTAATACATCAGTCTGTGGTATTTGTCTATTATTTTCCTTCAATTAATCTCAAATTAAAAAAATTAAACAGTTACAAAAAAATTATTTAAAAGAGGTGAGCCGGGACTGTCATATTTAAATGTCAAAATTATTACCTTAGGGCCATAGGCCTGATTTTGCCTTATACATACACTACAAGGCCCAATTCGCCTCTATTATAAAAAACCATTAATTTAGGAGTATATATATATAAAATAAACGTGTTCTCCTTAACATATTTATACAAAAATTTATATCGAATCATTTCATTATATATTATATATATATATATATATATATATATATATATATAATATATATATATATATATAAATAATATATATATAATATAGTATAACATATATCTATACAATTACATTTTAACTAATAATATATAATAATTATATGTATCATACATGTAATATATAATCATATTATATAAATATAATAGATATTATATATATATAATTATATATATATTAGATAATAATAATATTAAATTTTTTAATTCAAGGCTTCTTTTTGGTACTAAAATAGGCATAGACTATCCGTAAAGTTCATTACATTTAATAACGCTACCTGACATAACAAGGCCTAAGGCATGGCTATATTTCTATTAATTAGATAGGCACAACTTGCCCTGTAAACAATACATCGCTCAAAAAAAACAACCACTAGCCCCATATTTCATTAGTACCAAAAATGGTAGCCTAGTCTAAGTAATAAAAAATAGATCAAATTTTTAAGCTAGCTCCTAATTTTTAAGGAAAATATGCACAATTAAATGAAAAAAAATTAACAAAAATTAAAAAAAAATAAAAAAAAAGGAACCGCTTCTACAATTAAAAATCAAGGTCAGTTTACCCCATTTTTTTTTTAATTAACTTTCATTAGGTCAAGTGGTTTAGTCACCCTGGAGAAAGACTTGGCAACTTACTCCAGTTTTGAATTTTGTTGTTTTTTTTTTTTCTTTTTTTTTTTTTTTTTTTTGTATACATATTTTTATTATGATACTAACGATGAATTTAAGTGGTAACGGAAACCGATTTCAAAGTTCGAAAATATTTTAAATAATTTTTTTTTTAAAAAAGCACATTATATCAAAACATTTTACAGAAAATACAATTCTCGAAGAAGTAGGATACTTACAGAAAAACCAATACATATTTGGACAAAATTCAGAGCATATAAAAGATTATCTACCAAAAACTGGCGTCAAAAACAAGAAAAAAAACAAAAAATGGATTGAAATATATCTCGGAGCTAGGAAGTAACCCGAACTAACAACTAAAAACAGATAACATATTTTGGAATCAAGTTATATAAAGCTTATTCACAAAAATAATGTAAAAACAATCAAATAATTAAATTTCAAGAAAAAATAAAACAAAAAAATAATAGGGGGTGCATCGAGCCGAGGGGGAACCGTTTTCTATTTCCCCGTAGGAGGTAGGGCGGAGAACCCAAACTTCTCGAAGCGCCCAAAACCAAAGAGCGTGGGGTCCGGAGGACCCTCTCCCCGGGAAAGGGAGGGAAAATAGTCCTACCCCTTTTCGTTCCCCGAACTGGGCCGAGGTTGCGGAGAAGACCCCGACTCCTTCCCATCTTATGACCGCTTAACCTTGGGTTTTATCCTTAGTTTGGAAAAAAAAACACCCCCAAAAAATAAAAAAAATAAAAACATATTACTAAAAAATTACTTTTTTTAAAAAAATATTTGTTAAAAATAATTTCCCGAATCTTTTTTCACAAGCACTCAACGTATCCCGTTCTACCACCTTATAATATTGTTTATTTCATATCTACTAGCCTTATATTGCGCCCATAAGTCTACAACAACCGCCAAACCAAAAAAAATTAAAAACCTGACGGAAAGATCGTATTAAAACGGCGGAACCGTGACTATCACTATCCTAACTTCTTTTGTACATGTGCTTGTAGCCTATCTGGATAAGGATGTGATAAAGAAGTGGTGACAAAATAGCAAAATATATTAAAACAAAACTGACAATATTTAATATCGACTAGCAAGATTAACGACCCCACCCATAATAAGAAAAGGTCATCATAACAAAAATAAATTTTCTAACTTCTTTTACTCTACCTAAGCCTTACTATTCCTAAATATATATATTATCTACATTATATATATACCGCAATAATAATATATCATAAATAATGATTATTATATAATCATTACCTTCTTATTATAACATCATACACCTAACAGCTAACTACGAACTGTATAGCCATACGTAAATATGCAGCCCTGCCTACAGATTACATTTTGTACGACTACCCTTCCCAGAGCAACCGCCGTTTTTGATTTTAATTTTCTTTGTTTTATTTCTAACATCATATTTCTGCCACCCCTACACAGTCATATGTCGCCCTAACCAATCAATTCAACGTGTTGACGGACTTATTCAGAAAACGTCTATGGACCTGTTAGTTTTACGAGCTTCCCGTCAGTCGTTTAATTTGTTTTTCTTTTTAACCTAAAAGGAATACCCAAAAGGGGTTAAAACCGCAAAGATGAGGAGTCGGGGTGTCTCTCGGCCTTCCGGGGAAACAACAGGGTAGGGGACCCCACCCCTCCGGGAGGGGTCTCCGGAACCCCGCCCTTTTTGGTCTTTTTGACGGTGTTGCGAGGGCTCCTTCCGCCCCGCCTCCTACGGGTATGGAAAACGCCCCCCCCTCTGTCCTCCGTCGGGCTCGAGTCCATATTTTTTTTATCTATTATTATTATTTTTTTTTACATTTTTTTAACATTAAAGATTATATTATCACTGATTACCAAGGGATGGAATTCGGTCTTTTTCTGATAGTGTCAATTACTTTTCGAGATGTGTGCATTCTAAAAAAAATATTTTTTCAATACAAATTGTGGAGGAGTCAAAAATCTTTTAAAATAATTTTTCGAAACTTTTGATAACGACAAAAGTTTTTCCACATTTTTGTATAATCATTGTTATTAACGTTATCATATATACTAGCAATATGTTAAAAAAAAAAAAAAAAAAAAAAATCAAAACTAGAGTTGTAAATCAGACTCATTCTATATTAAGATAATAAATCCATCTATTGTTAAGCTCACATTGAATATAATATATATAATTATATATATATTATATATTATATATAATATATAATACTATATAATTCAATAATATTACTACCTATACATATATATATATACACTTAACTAACATATATACCAACTATACTATAAAACTAATCACTTTGCCTCCTTTTACAATTAATGAAAACTCTTAAATTGACCTGGTGATGTTGAATAAGAGAAAATTTCTGTGCAGTTGCCATTATTATCAGAGATGGAATGATACATTTGACAAGGAACACTTATACTCTTTCAATTAGCATAATGAGATTAGAATGGTATTGGCACAAATAAGTCGTTTTATAATTACTTTAATTCTCGTAATTATAACTATATTATTTAGAGCATTGAACTATTTTCGAAGCTTACCTCGTCTATGAAATCACCTACCTAACACTACACGCGTCTATTTACTATTCGGCCCCTCGTTGGTCCTATCCACCAGATCAAAGCCTCTATGATATTGGCATCTCTTCCCTGACGGGGAGGGAAGGGCCAAAACCATTTACTTTTGCCCTACGCAGTTAACAGACCTTAAGATTTGACAGTAGTACACCCAACGTTCTTTAAAGGTGTGGGTTATACCAGGAAGACTCCGGCAATTAGCCGTAAGTCACAGAGTTGTATACACTCTATGACATGCGTGCATATGTCTTACAAGACTCCCCTATCGTAACTACAGTATAAATATATAATATATATAATATAATATATAATATACTATATATATATATATATTATATCATATTATATTATATATATCTTACATATATGTATATATAATATATATATATATATATATATTAATATATATTATATATAATATATTATAAGTACTTATATATATATATATATATAATAATATATATTATTTATTATATAATATATAATATCTATATATATATGTATTATCTATATATATAACCTATTATATCAAGATTATATATATATATTAATATATATATATATATACTACATATATAATATATATTATATATATATATATAATATAAATATATATAACTATATATATAATATTTATATAATTATATATATATATACTAAATATATATATTATATACATAATATATTATATATAATATAATATATATATACTATATAATATATATATACTATATATAATTTTAAGCCAAGATGTACCGAAACCTCGATTTTTTAAAAGAACTAACTTGGTTCTGGCCGGGTATTTACCGGTGTGTTGCTTTAAATAAACATGTCTTTCTTTTAAAACGTTAAATTACGAACGAATTTCCTTTTAAAAAACCTAGTACGAATAAACAAAATAATTATAGAAATTAATCAAGCGCAATTATGAACGTAATAAATTTTCACGAAGACCCAGGAAGGGAATTTTTCGCTACAGTAAAGCGGGTTTAGTGAGGAGAATGCAGTGTTCACCGGAGATTAATAAACCACAATTCACCACTACTTTGTATCTTAAAACAAATGTTTACCCACGATTTGAGTTTCTGCTGCATAGGCGAAACGAAAAATTGAGACTTTGAGATCCAAATTTTGAATCTCAACTCAAACTAAATAAGTCTTGCCTTTCACTAAACCTACTAGTAATTTAATGACTTAATAGTACACACGTTTACCTTTAAAGTTAACCACCCAAAGAAAGGTTCTATCCACACAAATATATCCACCATAAAATTATGTAATTTTTTTCTTTTCCTCAAGTTTTTAAAATATCAAGTTTTTTTTATGTTTTCTATAAGAGCAATGAAGATGTAATGACCGTTTTCGATTTTCGTCATTTGTTGCTTAAGCTCGCACAAGATTATGCCTATTACCAGTTTAGCAGACTTTTAGTTCTGCATAAACCAATCGCGACATTTACGCAAAAAACAGATTACTTTTGTTTACTTACAAAAATTGGAATCAGGTGTTGTGATAGAGCACATAAAACAGGAAATAACACAGGAAATAAATAAAATAATCCAAAATTTAACTGAAAAATATATTTCTAAACCTCAACCAATTTTTATTCGGATTTTCAGAAATTAGATATATTTATTGTTTTTTTTTAATTTTAAGTCAATTTTATGAATGAAAACATTCAAAATCTCAACTGGCTTACCCCTACCCGCCAATTCATGCTCTTGTTATACATATTTTTCGCAAGAATCGTGCTTAATTTCGGCAAGCACGGAACATATCAATCTATTACAGGATACCATTGGACTGATTATTTCATTCTTGCTTGACGATTTTGCTAAATTTGCACAAAAAAATCGAAACCACGCAAAACTCGAAAGACATTTCTTACGTTACGCTTAAGCACTTTTCCAAAAAAAAAAGAAAAAGAAATGCTTACTTGGATAGAGAGAGAGAACAAAAAGGAGGAGAGGAGACGAGAGGAGAGAGAGAGAGGGGGAAGAGATGAGGAACAGTAGACAGCTGGAAGAGTGTTAGGGAGATGAGAGAGAGAGAAGAGAAGACGGAGAGAGAAAGAGAATGTGGGGGCTTTATACAATTGCCCCGACAACTATTATGTTAATTTAAACTCGAATCAGACAATTATGCGCCGCCTTAGGAAACTTTAGAGCAAAAAATCTACTTTTTTTTTTTTGCTCGAGCGTTTCTTTGTCTGATTTTTTTAAACTTTGAAGACCGTAGAACTTTATATAGTAATGCCCTATTTTACTTTTATTTTATAAATTTACTGATCCGCTTAGTCAAAATTTTGGCTACAAGAACTAACAGCTCACCAATATGAATGACAAGATGCAACATACTTCTAGAGAGGAGGACTCCAACTTTGTTAATCAGACAAGAAGTTTCCAGTAGAGAAATGTAAGGGTGTATTAGCAGGAAGTCCGATAAGTATTTCCCGTTCGGGCACCGGGAAACTTTTCCCAAGGTCCTACCGGAACCAAAATTAGGTTCCCGGTACATTATATATATATATTATTAGTATATATAATATAATATATAATATATATATATACTATATATATATATATATATATATATATATATATATATATATAATATAATATAATATATATAAAATATATATATATTTATATCAAGCTCTGTCATAATTTATTTCGTTAAGTTTATTTCCCTATGTTCTTAGTTTACAACTCGGTTATTAGCACATTCCTGTGTGCTGTAGAGGTCCCTCTACACTAAAAAATTTATTCTTATGTTATATCATTTATTATTAATTATTAATTATTATTATTATTATTATTATTTATTATTATTATATATTATTATTATTATCGTAGTATATTTATTAATATATTATATGATATTATTATTATTATTGCTTATTAAACCAATAAATAAAATTTCTCTTCTCTCCTCTTCTCTCTCTTCTCTACTTCTCTCTCTCCTTCTCTCTCTCTCTCCTCTCCACCTCTCTCTCTCTCTCTCATCTCTCTCTCGCTATCTCTCTCCTCGCTCCTCTCCCTTCTCATACAACCGAGTATACTGCGAAAAGTTTATCATAAAACTATAGTTTAATTCTTCTCATGTCTCTCTCCAATTATGCACTCCTTTCTCATTCGCTCTTCCTTTACTTATGGGTGACTCTAATTATTCATATCTAAATTGTGAAAAAATAATAAATATTTGTACCAAGTCTTTTGTAATAGTTTTATATTTTCAGAATCAGTTTTAATTCAAGTATACACCAAAATTTACCTAAATTTTCCAATCACCATTCATGATAGATTGCATATATTCTATGGTCGTCTTTCAGTTCAAATTGATAGCATAAGGAAATTATATATTATTACCCTATATAATATCTTTACACGGAGATGAGTTGAAAATAAAAGCTAAAGGAAAAGCTAAATTATCATAATAATACAAAATATAACCTAGACAAAAAAAGGGATAGTAGTAGGTGAGTGAGGACAACCTACTTTACAATTAATTATAGAAGGTAATATATATACTATGACCTCTATACAAAAAGGTACGTTTTATCAGGAATAAATAATATTAGTTAATGACGTTATATATTATATATTAAATATATTTATAATATATATAAATTATATATTATATATATATAAATTTATATATATATAAATATAATATATATAATATATTATATAATATATTATATAATAATTATATATATTAATAATATATATATATTAATATTATATATATATTATATATATATATATATATAGTATAGAATATTATACATTACTGTTTTTATGCATAAAATGTATGTTATAATATATATATATATATTATATATATATATATAAATTATATAATTATATATATATATATAATATATTTATATAATATAAATTATTGAATAGTATATAATATTATATATATATAATTATATAATATATATATCATATATTAATATACTTATATATATATGAGAAAAAATATATAATTTAATATTTGCTAATTAATTATACATATACGCATATTAATATAAAGATGGTAAATTAGATAAAGAAATACATAATATATATAAGGAAAGGTATAATAGAATATAACCTTGACTTCCTCTGGGATATTGAACCACCGCATATGTTAGCGAATTATAGAGGACAAAATTATATATACCGATAATGCCTTATACGAACATTGAAAGCACACCTCGCATAACCACAAAAATAGTGTGAATTCAAGAATAACTATATGACCAAACCGAGCTCCCGTCAAGTATGAGCGAACATCACCCAGATGTCCAAGCCGGTTCTCTATACTTAACCTCTCGTTCTTTATAATTTATATTATATTTTAGAGGAATAATAAATATTTAGCAATAATTCATAATCTTCAGCCATTTATAAAAATATAGGTTGTATAAAGATCAAGTTAATGTTATATATAGCTCCTATATAGGTTAGCTTAAATATAGTCATGTTCTTATTTAATCCAATTTATTTTATATACTTGGGCTAGTACCGTAGTATGGACTTCAGTTGCAATATATTATATATACATTCGTGGTAATATATTGTCCTCTATTGCGCAATCGAATGTCACTATAGGTTATGGTTTATTCACAGATCCCGATAGAGAAAGGCAGTTATATTTATCTTATACTATACTTCCATAATAATATAATATTATATTGCATTCTTATTGCCTTATAATTTGATTATTTAAACACCACAACTACCAATCAGACCATCCACACATATCTAAATAATATTATAATAATATAATTAATAATAATATATATATAATTAATTAATATATATATATATAATGTATAATCAATATATATATAATTTAATATATATATATTATATATATATATATATATTAATTATATATCTATATATTAATATATAATATATATTTAATATATATATATATATATATATATTATTACATGGATATGTATATATATTATATTAATAAATATATAATAGATATAATAATATTAATAATAATATTAATATATATTAATATTAATATATATTTAATACTATATATTAATAATAATATATATATAATATATATAATATATTATCATATAATTAATATATATATATATATATAATATATATAATATATATATAATATAATATATTTAATATAGAGATATATATATATTATTTACTAGCCCTATATTAGGGTGGATGTTTTAAAACCATTTGGTTTTTTTTTTTGATTCACACCTACGCGATTCCTGTTCTTAGTGTAGATAAACAGGTTTAAGACTCACTAAGGTATATATATAAGAATCCGAATTATTGTATGGTTGTTCTTTAATATATGGAGGTGTTAGGGAAGTGGATAAACCATAAAAAAGCCCAGATGCCATAAATATCAGTATGAAGAAACAGATTGTAGATTGGTTATTAATAGTATGGTTTGTTTAGACCATTGGTTCTGATATGGTTTCTCAAAGTTTTCAATCCGAAAATGGGTAATCATGAAGTGGGACAAGAGTTTTTCAGGCCTTTCGGTGTAAGCCAATCTTTGCCAAGGGAAAGACTAAAAAAATTATTAGGGGAGATGGAAGTTTCTTGATCTGCTTATTTAAAATATATTATTTGTTCGAGGACAGATTTTGAATTGGATGATTATTAATATATTATCTCATTTGAAAATAGGTATATTATACCGTTAGGTGTATAATTATGGCCCCGTGAATCCTCTAAAAATCTTAGGAAAGTGGAGAGAATTTTAGCTATATTTTTTTATTTAAGTGAGGTATAAGTTTTAGCCTTCGGTGATAGGTGAATACTCTTAGGTATATATTAATATAGCTATAGTGATATTATATAAGGGTAATAGGTAATTAATGATGAGGCGTTATTTGTGAGGAGCCGTGTTGTGGTGAAAAATGGTTTAATCGAGTTGCATGAGCGATATTATTGTTGTATGGAGAAATATATACATATTTTGGGTATCTCAGGTGGTTCGAGGAGTGTTTTTATTTGTGGAGAGAGGGAAGAATGAGGGATTATTTCATTCTTTAAAGAGTTATGCTCCATTATAACTATAGGGCCTGCAAAATACAAGAAATAAGCCAAACATTTCAAAAAGAGAATCATACTGGGAAGAGTAAGGAGGAATCTTTATAACAGTTAGTCCTCGTCTTGTGTTGTTCTTGTAGAGTGGTTATTTGGAGTGATAGACTAAGGCGAGTGAGAGGGGCTCGAAAGACAGTCCCTGTCAGCGTTAATGGGTGTTCCCTGTATCTATATCAAGATGTTGTCTTAAGCAAATCTGGAGGCATTATAGTAGAATATTTATGTCATCATACATCGACTTTGAAGTGACTTTGATAGGAGGTGGTCTATATTAAGGCAGCTGCCTGAGTTATGTAACAGATCACTACACGGAGTGCATGAGTGGTTTGATATGTTTATGTGGTGAGTAATACACCTATAGTAAATGCTTATTTCTTATGATTGGAAGGGAATGATATAGGGTTGAGTGGATAACAGGAACTTGTTGTTGATCATAGTTCTGATTTTCGCTCTAGAGAATCGTTTGTATGTTGTGACAGATTTGTGGTTGTTTCGATACTGAATTGGTATTTGGAGATAAGAGAGTTCGGAGGACATTTTAAAATTCTTACTTGCTGTACTTATGAATATTATTGAATGTTGTTGATAGTAAAGGTGAACGTGCAGCTAATCCACCAGCTCAAGCAGAGCTAGATCCCCGGATGGTGTATTCCGGAGTATATTTGTCGTGTTTTGTTAGGATTTTAATTTAGGGCAGGAAATGATCGGGAAGGTTAATGGTGTAAGGAGACGATTAAACTCTGTGGAGAGTGGGAGGGACAGGTAATTGAATCATTATGCGGGCAGTGCTGTCAGTGGTTGATCAAGTAAACAAGGCGTAATAGAATGATTTCCTGCGGTGCATCGAGGGCCGATTCATATCTGAATTTTGATGATTGACAAACTCCGTCCACTTAGGCTTTCTAACGCGCACAGGTGAGGTTTAAAACGAGGGTTAAATTCTATGAGCAGACGAGAGGGCGTATTCGTGTGGCAGTACTGAGTCAGTGTTACCATGAGGGGTCAATAACTGATGGATGGTTATAGTTATAATCGTCCTGCAAAGATTATTATTTTTTTTCTTGAACTAGGTGGGTTTGGATAGGCAGGATAAACGGCCTGTAAAATGGGTGAACTCGGAAATGGGATAGGATGGGCTCCCTGAGGACTCCATCTTAAATTAATTTTACGTTGTTTTTGTTTGATAGTTGTGGGCTTGCTGGATACTTGAGCTCTGTGCGTCCGGATATAAAATATTTGGTCAAAAGCACAGTGTCTATTTTTTATTGTATGAATTGGCATATTAATGTGTAAGATGGGACGGCAGTTATAAAATTTTCTTTCCAAGAGAATACGTTTCTAAATCAGTCTTGGCTATTGTGAGTTCAAAGGCAACTATTGCCTCTCTTCCAATGTTCTGTCTATAGCCAGGAGTATTGCTTCTGTGGGAGCGTGATTGTCTATCATAATATAGTCCCGTTTACGGATGTTTTGACGTGTTGACTACTCTGATATTGTATGAGGATCTGGAGCTTAAACTTTATGTATCATGAGAGAGTATACACACACAGTGTAGTTAGATTTTCTTTAAAGCCGCTGTTGCTCAATCTCATTGAAGGAGTGACAGGAAATATAAAATTTAAGTTATCTATTGCATCCCTTCTATATAAGTAGAATAGATAAAAAGGTTTTCTGACCCAACTGTTAGTTTAGAAACAAAAGAGGAGAGGAGAATATGGGAATTGGTATGAAGACCAGTATAAGAGGTTGGAGGTTTCTATTTGTATGTGTTATTTAATTATAGGGTATTTGAGTGAAATCTGCATTTTATATCAGATAATAAAGAAAAAGTTTAGAAATTAGGAGAATAGTTGCAGAGTACCAGAGTTGATTTATTGAATATATCTAGTGATACATGAATATGCTAAAGTATTAGGTCCAAAAAGTGCTTCTTCAATTTCTTTATGTTGGTTGTGCTAATCGTAAGATTTATATGAAAGAGTGTGTTTGTCTGGGGAGGCCCAGTTAACGCCCAGAGGTATATTTTTTTCAGCTAAATGTTTACTAATTGAGTGGTTGTAATCTTGTTGCACCTACGTGTATAGAGGGAAGAAAATTTGGGAGCAACATTGTTAGGTATGGGCTTACATAGTTGCCGTTGTATTTGGAGGTTTTGCTGCAATTTTATCTTCTGGAGTATCAATTGCAAACTGTTAGAGCTTTTAAATGGAATACTAGTGGTGGGAGAGATAGTGAGCGGGAAAGAGTTAGGATGTTGCCTAAATGTTGTTTAGGGGAGGGGAGGAATAAATTGTATTTTTAAATGCTTTAAAATGCTTCCACTTTGTTGTTAGGAGTGTCTGTTTATTTATGCCGAGTTTGGAGATTCGCTTATTATTAAACTTCAGGGTTGATTCTAGCACATGTTTTCAGGTTATTAGTACGTATTTCCCCTATCTTAAAATTTTTTTATGTTGTTTATATGTTTCCTCTCTTCTGAACAATTGATGTAATGAACCTTGTTTTTGTTATACAAGATGACTTTGGCATGTTCAGTTTAGTTTGGCTGTTGTCGAATGATGTTCTCTTTTTTTATGTAAAAGTTACCAAATTTCTGCGTGTTAGTGATGGGTTTGTAATGTTTTTATGTCCCTTTTGGGTATTTGTAAGAAGTTGGAGCCTTTCTGGATTATTATTGGGCGTTTAGCGAGTGGGTGGAGTCTGCATTTGCTTTCGCTGGTTTTAGACGTTATAGTTGCATTTCCCCGATGTGTTGGGTGAAATTCTCTTCCTGATTTGCCTCACCTTTCTTGTAATTTCGTGAAAGTCTTGACGATTATTTCGGGTTTTTCATTAACTTTTCGTTGTCTTTTGTCAACGGTAATTATTATTCTGGACATACGCTTGGCTCTTGACGAGACAGCTCCCTCTGCGTCTCCGCATCTCTCTTCCTCGTCTCCTCTCTCTTTCTTCTCTTTGCTCGCCTCGTTCGTCCGGTGCTACTAAGCATACTTGTTACATATAATATGGTCGAATCATGCGTTACTGTTCAGGGCGACTCTCTTTCTCGGTCTTGGCTTGGCTTTGTTCTGGGGTCAGGCGTCGTTCTTTCCCGCAGTTCATACGTGGGACGATTTTCTGTTTTAGCTTTCATAACATATTTAGGTCTAATCCACGTTACGTCTTGATCAACTGTGGATTCCTCCCTCGTCTCGTTGTTCCAGATGGACAATAATTCTCCTACTCCTCTTCTGTCCAGGCCTGATTAATATGGTATATTTTCATATATTAGTAATATATATATAGTCGTATATATAGTCGTATATAATATATATAGTCACTTCGCTATTAATTAAGTGCTTAGTTTTTTTTTTTTTTATAATTTTAAGATTTTTATGATTTAAAGTTATATTTCAGGTGTATTATTGAGAATATTAATTGTAATGAATTTTATTTATATTTGGTATTATATGATGAGGGATTGTGGATAGTGAAATGTATAATGATTATTATTAATGTATATTATTTAGTGTAAGATTCCTGAGTTGTATGTTATTGTCAAATAAATAGAGAAGGGGGTAATAGAGCAAAATAAAGAAAATATCATATTAATTGTATATATATTATAAGAATTAAAATATTTTGGAAGATATTTAAGGAATTACATTGAGGTCAACTTTAGATAGAGTGGAAGAATTTAGTTCATTATTTGTAAGGATGTTTTTAATAAATGTATAAGGTTTAATCAAAACTTTTATTATATATTTTACTTTTTTTGTGAGTGCGTTTTTTTTTTTATATTTTTTATTTTTATTTTTTTGTAATATATATAAATATATTATATATATATAGTATACGGTTTATTTAAATAAATAATAAATTTAAATAAAGTTAATAATCCTCTAAATTTATTTTACAGATTAGGTATTTAAATATAATTTATATATAATGATAAATACTATTATAACTCTTTAATTATATTTTACTTTATACTAATGATGAGTATTTATGGGTTAAAATAATCTTTAAAAATAATATAAAATAAATATATAAAGTTTATTATATAATAATATATTACTAGTTATTTTACATGTATTATATCAAAAGAAAATTTAGTAAAATTAGTTTATATTAAGAAATAACACTAATATTATTCAACTTCTTATTTAACAAAATGGAGAGAATTGTCTTAATAACTAATAAATAATAATTAGTAATTCCTAGTCATGCGCCACAATGTGGTATAAAAAATTAAAACAATATTAATTTTAATGCCCATAATATGTTTAAAAACATATTCAAGGGCCACCACTGAAATAAGTTTGAGGTAGTCCGAACAAGGATCAGTAATTATAAGTTAAATCATTTTGGTTTTAGCTTCATTTTATTACAAAATACTCCCAGTAATCCATTTAAAACCAATTGAAAAAACCTCACATTAAAACCATTCAAAACAGCATTTAAAACCAAAAAAAAACCAAAAAACCACTTAGTGGTTGTGTAATACTGCTTTATTTAAACCGATAATAAGTTGGAGATTTGAGTTTTGTCCCCGTAACCTCATTCTTTTGTTTATATGGTATTTTTACTATAAAAAATCACTATAATTTTAATCTTTTATCGCTGGTAAAGGGGAAATTTTTCTATCATTTATCAATTTCCTTTAGTAGAGATTTCTCTTTCTTCTTCAAGAATATACAGTATATAGTTTTATTCAATAATATATATATTAAATTAATATTATATTTATTATGTGAGTATTTATATCTCTTTACTCTCTTCTCTCTACTCTTTATCTCTCCTATTCATTTTCTCTTCTCTCTCTCTCTCTCTCTTCTCTCTCTCCTCTCTCTCCTCTCTCTTCCTCTCTCTCTCTCTCTCTCCTCTTCCTGCCTCAATATAATCAATAAAAAATCATAATTAAAATAATTGATTAAATAAAATAATTAAAAATTTAATATCTATAAAATAATTAAATAATTTATAAATAATAATTAATAATAAATAATTAAATAATATATAAGATAATAAAATAATAATAATTTAATAAATATATATAATAATATACTATATTATATATATATATATATATATATATATATATAATAATATATATACTATTTTTTCTTTTTAACAGATAAATTATTTAAAAATATTTAATTTATTAAAACTAAAAATATATATATATATAATATATAATATATATAATATATATATATATATAATATATATATAATTAATATTATATATATATATATATATATATATAAGTATATAAAAAATATATATATATATATATATATATATAATAATAATATAAATATATAAATATAAATATATATAATATATAAATATATATATATATATATATATATCTTAGCCCTACCCATGTAAAAACATCTAGCTACTCCACTGATATATATACTATATATATATATATATATTATATAATAATAATAATATATATATATATAAAAATAATATATAATATATATATATAATATATTATAATATATTATATATATAATATAATATATATTATATATATATAATATATTTACTAATATATTATATATATAGTAACTATATATTATATATATATAAATAAATTAAATATAATATATATATTAATTAATTATATCATATTTAATTATTATTATTATTATATATATTATTTATTAATATTAATATATTATTTAATTATTAATTATTATATATATATATATATATATATTATATATTATTATATATTATTTATTAATTATATTATTATTATTTAATTAGTATTATTAATTTATTATTATTATAAATAATATACATATTATATATATAATTTATTATTATTTATTATTTATATATAAATTAATTTAATTATTATATAATTTAATGTAGTGGTGAATATATATAACTTCCTCTAATACCTTCACTCTTAAAAAAAAAATTTATCGTTTTAGAATTATAACCAATATTCGATATACTTAATAAATCAACGTTTTAATTTAATATATAATGTTATATATTTATTTTATAAGATAAATATATGAATAGTCCCAAATAGGATAATAATTTAATATCCTACCTATCCCACCTTCGTGAGAACTTTGTCGTCACACCGTTTCCCGACATTCCCATACCTAACTGGGGAGCTCCGCGTCGACTGAATTGGTGATCTGCCTTTTGGTAGGATATTGGCTCCTGCTCGATCAGTAACTCTTATTTAGTTTCGCCGCACCCATATGCCAAAGACGTTGTGCTCCCAGGCATTAAAGAGAATCTACAGCTAATACTAATAGAACAAACGGGTAATAAAATTATACTATCAAGCGGACCTCGTTCCGAACCCCTAAAGAGGAGAGAAGATAGTATGAGTCGAGAGAAGTGAGTAGTCTGGATCGTCACCGTCCAAAAGTCGGTGAGCGGTCTAGCAGAGGAAGATGAATCAACTGGCTTAATTCTTTTCTATATATTCTATAGAAATGAGAATTGAAGTAATGATCTGAAGAGAGGGTGATCTGCCCGGAGACGAAGACTGGCCAACAGCCAGTCTAACACCCAATCAATGTACCAAGGTTTGCATCTGTTGGGGGATATTTGATTTCAATGCGGGTCGGAGTGTTGAGTGTGAAAGATTAATTGCGTTAGGTTAGTAAATTATGCTAAGTTAGGTTAGGTATAATGTTGTAAGAGAAGAAGAGAGAGACAGAGATGAAGATAAAGAGAATGAGAGAGAGATAAAAGAGAGAGGGAGAGAGAGGGAAAAAGAGAGAGAGAGAGAGAGAGTGATTTTGGTTGATTGAGGAGATTGATCCAATAGGGAGGTTATGTGTATGTGTGAGATGCGGGTTTATTTGATATGGACAGTGTCTGTGGGGTTTGAGGGGGAATCGAAAGAAGTTGTTATAAAATATTAGAAATAGTCTTTAATACTGATAGGATTTTTTTTTTTTTTTTAGTTAAGAGGTTGCTAAATATAATGTTTTGACTAGTAGTGGATTTTTAAGGGGATACTTGGCTTTAGAAATCACCATCGATTAAACCATAGACCTTTTTGCTGAATCTGGAAATGAACGACGTTTACTGCTTCTTCTCTAAAGTCTAGTTAAAAGTTATCCGTATTGCTGCTCAACCAAGGTTAAAGTTTATTTAATTCATGATATAAAGGAAAAATTAAAATAAATTCTGCTACTCTCTCTCTCTCTATTTTCTTTTAATATCATATAACATATAGTATCATTTATTTACATTACTTATTTTATATATATATATATATATAATATATACCTATATATATATATTAATATAATATATATATTATATATATATATATATATATTATATAATATGTATAAATATAAGATGTATATGTGTTAGGACTTATATATGAAAGGAAGAGAATATGAGAAGAAAATTATATATATATATAGGCCCTGTTATGTTTTTAAGACTCCGTCAAGGTTTTGATTTTGTGTTTTTGTTTTTTTTTTAAACATATTGCAGTATATGATACAACAATGAATTTCAGTGGTGAACGAACATTGATTCAAAAGTTCGAAATATTTTAAAATCAATATTATCAATATAAAACGTATATAAATAAAATTTTGTTAATTAATGAAATTTTCTCAAAAACAACCGACAGCTTACAGAGAAAAACCGAATCTACATGATTTTTTTAAATAAACAAGGTTATAAAGTTACTTTACAAAAATGTAAAAAAAAAAAACAAAAAAAAAATTTTTTTTTTTTATTTTTTTGCATAAATGAAAATATTCTCGAATGTGAATCGACACTTACAGAAAACCCAATTACATAATTTTGGAAATGTATCTCCAGCGTGGAAAGCCCTTAGTACAAATAAATATGAAACTACTAATACGAAAACAATGAGTGAAAGATTTAAAAGGGTAGAAAAAACAAAAGATGAGAGAGGCGGATACAGCCGGACCGGGAACGCGCATGACGGCCCGGGTCCAGAACGCTCTATTTAACATCCATCGGAGGCGAGATCACGTTATCACCATATTACCTCGACGTAGGGGAGGGTGTCGATCAATGTGACCACCCGGCGACACCCAAAAACCAAAACAGACGGTGAGATTCTCGTAGAACTCCTCCCTCGGTAGGTGGAGGATAATATCTACCCCTGTGCGTTTTATCTCCCCCGGTGTAAGGCCGATCGGAGACCCCGACCTCCTGCCATTCAATCTTAGCGGGTTTAACCCAGTTGAAAAGGATTCGCCTTTTAGTTTAAAAAAATAAAAAAAAACTTTTCTAAGCACACCTGCAAAGAGATCGTAAAACGTTAACTGGTCCTACTAATTTATAGAATCATGGTGCATGTCGCACCCTCTCTTTAAAGTTTGTGATACTGATTAGGAATACAAATATAAATATTACTATGAAATTATATGAGAAAAAAAAAAATATAAAGAAATAAAAATAAAACATGAAAAAAATTGCAAAAACTGAACCGAGTCGCCGTGAGAAACATTAACGATCAAGTCTTAATTCTGATTAGATAAGAGAAGTAAGAGTATATTTATATTAAAGGTTAATAGTATACTTAACTCAATAAAGATATAGCGAACATATATAGTAGAAAAACAATTTATATAAAGATAAACTATATATATTTAAGATTAATTAATGATACGAATAGATACCTCTAGACATAGATTGGTCCTACTACATCCCCAGTAATGGAGACAAAAAAGGGGTGAGAGTTCCATCTTCCAAATCCCGACACGTACCATTACCCACCCCAGAACACAGAAAATATGTAGGAAAGAGCTCATTCTACGGCTTATATGCTAAAGACAAAAAAAAGAGGAGGCCCCTACCACCACACCATCACACCTTTGACCGGTGGTCCCTTTAATAAACCCACCAGTGAAAGACACAATCGTTTGCAATCAGAAAAAACTCTACCCCTGAACGGACTTCACGAGAAAGAGAACACTATACGAACCGGACCCTCCCTGTGGCAATTATATCTCTCAAAAATATAGATTTCTTACCCAACTGGACAAAGCCCCGTCCCCCACCTGAACCAACCATTACCCCTCACCAACTATCCGCCCCTACACCTCCCCTGTACCCTTGCATCCTCGATCTCCCATACTGGAATAAAACACTCGACAAATGTCTAACCGCCCTTCACGGGCAGCCTTATTCTGAACTACTAAACCACAACACCTCTCTAGTATCTACCAGTGATATGGTCATCGTGCTCGCAACCAAGGACACCGAACAGACTAACACATGAATAAACCACGGCCGGGCATGTATACTAAAAGACGCTCTACCGAGTTCATCCAAGTATCCTCCATCCACTCTCGCAGCTACCATCCAGTCGATAGGGTGAATAAAGGCTCAATCTACTTGAAGCCATAAGCTTCAGTGCAGCGCCGCGCATGCTCGGACAAAAAACCAGTCTCTTCTCGAGTCCTAAAGTGGTGGCCACACGGATAATCCTGTTCAGTGGCTATGCTGTACAATCAACTGAAGTAAATTGACTGACATAAGCTCAGCCTTATAATATCCATACCGTAATACCGGTCACTGATAGATATACTTATATACCCACTCTATATCGCCCACTCCTCAGATAACCGCCTCACTACTAGCCTAATATCAATCTCCTTACCTCAACACAAAATATCCATGAAATTCTATGAACTAATTAAAAACATAACAACAGAAATGCACATAAAAATATGTTCCCTACCCCGGACCGAAGCCGACAGAAAATTAAAGAAAATAGATAAAAACCAAAGCTTAACAGATATATAATATATGCCCGCAACCCTCACTAAACCGCAACAAAACTATAAAACTAAATAAACGAAATATACCTATAATCAAACCTAATATGATAACCTAACTCACTAAAATATAAGCCTAAACCTAAAACTAATACCTGAAATCATATATCATTAAAATCACCTACAATGATATATATATATATATATAATCCACTAAATCACCTAATATATAACCTAACCGTAACCTCAACCAGCCTCACTAAAACTATAACCATATACCTAACCCCAACCTAACCTAACACTGAGGACAGCCCCACAGTCCCTATATAACCCCTCGTGGCGGTCCAGGAGGTGCCGGACACTCACCACCTCTCAGATAACTAGAAGAGTATCTCCGGCTGTTCCAGTCCTCCAGCGTGCCGCTCAGGCGGTCGGAACCAGTGCCTCGGTTATCCGTACACATGGCGGCGTAGAATTAGATAAGCTCCATTCAGCGCACAACACGCTCTGCCTCACCGACTTGTAGATCATGCGCACTTAGTCCGAGGCACTCTAAAAGTTCGATTTATCATGGTATTCCCTACGATTCTCTCACCTCTGGTGAAAGAATTAGAGGTATGTAAGAAATAAGGTAGGTACGGTCGAAGTAGTAAAATAGTGGCAAAAGATGCGATATGTAAAAATAATAAATGTGAGGGTGTTTAATGAAAGGTTTAACTGATGAATTATGTGTGAACTCAAAAATTTATATTATAGATAAACAATATGAAGTTATATATTAATGTGAAATTAGTAATATATAAACTCATAATAAATATAATCAAAATAGAGTGTTCAAGCTAAAAAAAAATAGAAAACAAAAGAAAAATAAACAAATAATAAAGATAACTCGATCTCACTCCACCCTAATCACCCCCCACCACCAAAAAATAGAATATACCATATAAAAATTAATTAAATTATATTATATAATATAAATTAATGTCAAAGAATAAAATAAAAATCTTGAAGCTCAGTGAAGCTTATCTATTATAGGCTATAAGACTTAGAGTCCGACCTCTTATACTTATAACTACTAACATGAATCAGCTTACTGCATTGTATAAAAGCGAGTGTTCTATGTTATAGTTAATTGTTAATGTTATATGTATTATATATTATATATCGCATCGCTATGTATTGGTATGTATGATATGTATGTTATATTTAATAATTGTGTAATTATGAACGAGGTCTTCTTTATTCACTAATATATATAATATATACTTATCATTTGAAATAACGAATATATTAAAATATCTTAAATAAATAAAATATATTAATTTTAAAATATGATGTAAAATACAATAAATAATAAAAAATTTTTAATTCATTTAAAATGTTGTAATTAAAATATAATATTCTTTATAAAAGCAATTAAAAGAAAAACTCACACACACAAAAAAAGAAAAAACCACAAAACGAAAAAAAAAACTATTATATCTCTTAATTTCTTCATCCACTTCCTGGTAAATCACATCCGGAAAATTAGTTTACCTCCCCCTTACAACCCAATCCTCAATAATAAATCTCCATCTACCCCGAATTTCCTTTCACATTCACGGAAGAATTTTAATGAAGAAAATCCACCTTCAATCGTGTATTTTAACTGTATTCCTCGTACGTGGTTTTGATCTCTTGTATATAATCTTTCTTTTTATCTCTTTTTTTTTTTTTTTTTTGATTGTCTCGTCTGTAATTCACATTCCTGCTGTTAGGCAGACGAGATAGTCTCTTATGCACCTGCAATGTGGATAAGAAGAATATAAACTTCTCCACTTCCGCGAAAGAGCGTTTTGAAAACCCTCTTCTAAGATGAAGTGCATGATGAAAGTCTCTTCACCAAATTGAGATAGTGTAACGAATTCTTAGTCGCCTTCTAGTGTATTACGCTCGCCTATAATGTATTATAAGGTGATAGATTAGGTGTGACTGTAGTTCTCTAAGATTATGTGGTTGTGTGTGGTGTGTTTATGTGTATGGGTGTGTGTGTAGGTGTGTGTGTGTGATGTGTGTGTGTGTGTGTGTGTGCTTAGGTGTATGTGTGAGACTTGTTTTGTTAATAGTTGAATTTATGAGTTGAGTTGATTGTTTTAAGTATAAGTGTCAATTTTAAAGATTAAAGTGTGGACATAATTATATATAATATATATTATATATATAATATTATTATTAAATATAATATATATTATAAATAGATAATAATATATATATCATCATATATATATAGAAAATTGAATTAAATATATATATATTATATTAGTATATATAATTAATATATTATATAAATAATTATATATATATATATATATATATATATATTATATTATAATATTATATAAATAAATATATATATAATAAATATATATAATATATATTAAATATATGTATATATTTCATTTAAAATTTTTATTCAGTTTTGAAGTAACTGTTCACGAGTTTGCTATTTGATCTGAAAGGTTATCTTTTCTAATGTAAAAACCCAAGTACATAATGTTTGTATTTAATTATATGTATTTATGGTATACTTGCATAAGTAGTGATTTTGGTGTTTTATATACCACAATCTATTCCATTTTAATTTGGTTGTTTGTTTTCACAAATTTTGAGGTAAAAATATTTTGCCCGAAAAAGTATACAGTATGTACAGCAAAGACTTAAGAAAACCGTCTAGGATTAATTAAAAACGAAAACTCATTGCTGTGTTTGGGAAATGAAATACCCTACTTATTTGCATTTACTTTTGACTAATGGGGTGCAATCCCTGTTGAAAAAGGTTAAGTATCTAATAGAAATTTAAAAAAGTATCCCGATTGAAAACGTTAAGGTATCTAAAGTAGAAATTTAAAAAAAGTATCTCAGAACTTTCTTGTTCCACGTAGAATATTTGCTTTAATTTTTTTCTTTTTTAATTTTGATGACTTTTTTGTCTCTTCCAAATCTCAAAAAGTAAGTGTGACTGTAATTGATTTTAGCTTATGTCGGTCGCCTAATTAAATGTTACATTTTAATACCGTTTGAACTTTTGTAATTAATTATTTAATAGACATATGCTCGGATTGAATATATAATTTTGTCCTGCATACACGAGTATAAACAGTCAATATATATATATATATATATATATATATATATATATATATATATATATAACACCATACACATACCTATATATATATATTACTACCCTGATATCTCTATATAATAAATAAATATATATATATATATATATATATATCATATATATATATATATATATATATATATATATATGCCTGCTTATATATACATATATATACACCATACCCCTTAATAACCTTACCCTAACTTTCTTTCTCTCAATAATATATACATATACTATATATATATATATACTAACTATATAACTCTTATATATATATTATACTACTGTATATATATATATATATATCTTTATATAACATATATATATATATGTATTATATACATCTATATATATATATAAATATATATATAACCCTATAAATAATAAAAAAAATATAAACACCAACAGAATCAAAGGGGGAGGGGGGTTGGTGGTGAGAAAAAGGACATACATAAAAATATGTAACAATGTTACAAAATGTCAGTCAAAGAAGTTTTAACCTACGTCACAGAGAGAGAGAGAGAGAGAGAGAGAGAGAGGGGGGAGAGAGAGAGAAGAGATGACATTTACAAATTTATAATATGTGGATGATAATAATAAAATTTATTTTAAAATGACGTATAACAATAACAAAATGATAGTGGAGTGAAAGAAGAGTAAAAATAAAAACTTAATTTAGTTACCAATATAACCTATTATATATACATATATATATATATATATATATATATATATATTTACCTACCTTATATATACTATATATATATATATATATATATATATATATATAGCATACCTATATATACAATATATATATATATATATATATATATACATATATATACATATACCTATCTACCAATATATATATATATGCTTAACATATATATATATATATATATATATATATATATATATATATATATATATTTAAGATCATTATGGAGTTTAAGGATGTAATTATGAGTGTTGGTGGTATAAGACAGAAAATGATTAAGAGAGTTTGGAGCGGAGGGATAGGAAGGAGAGGAAGGGAGACCAAGAAGGAGGTGGATGGATGGAATAAAAGAGATGCTGGAGGAGGGAGGGATGAGGGGGAAAGAGGGTAGGGTTTTGAGGATGGGAGTGGGTGGAGGAGGTGGGTGAGGGCAGAGATGAGGGGAGGTGTGAGTGGGAGAGGCTGTACGTACCACTACCCCACTCAAGCAGGAAAAGTACCAACATATCATAAATAAAAATATATATATACTCTATATACCTACACCTCTGCTCTTCCTACTTATATTATATATATATATATATATACTCCATATATATATATATATATATATATATATATATGCTATATATGTGTGTGTGTGTGTGTGTGTGTGTGTGTGTGTCTGTGTGTGTGTGTGTGTGTGTGTGTGTGTGTGTAGGTGTGTTTATGTGTGTGTGTAAAGATAAAAAGTAATATAATAATAATAATAATCATAATATCAAATAAAAAAGATAATTTTGAAAATAATAATAATAATATACTTAATAAATAATATGATAATAATAATAATAATAATAATAATAATAAATGTGAATAATCCTTCCAACACACAGGCCTAATAAATTAACTCAGAATAAATTGAACAATGGAAGAAAGTAAAACATTAAAATAATACAATAAGATGATAAAATTTTGGCGTCCGTCTCTTTAGATATTATATATATATATATATATATATATATATATATATATATATATATATATATATATATATATATATATATATATATATATATATATATATATATATATATTTATATATATACATGGGCGTAGGCAGGGAGGTGCAGGGGGGGGGATATAATCTGGAGGCTGACCTATGTATATATATATATATATATATATACCTATACTATATTATATATATATACCCTTGCATTTCCTGATATATATACCTAACTAACTCTTCTATATATATATATATATATATATATATATATATATATATATATCGGATCCAAATCTTTTTCTAAAGACCAAATGTGATCCATTTTGGCAAGGGTTTCACCATCCATCCCTTTAAGAACTTCAAACTTCAGAAATTCTTCTCGAACAGTCATTTATTCAAAATCGAAAAACCTTAATCCTATATTGTTCTTTGCCTGACAAATCCTCAGTTTCATCGGTCAATATGTAGATACCAAATTTTTTTGCATCCAACACAATCTAGCGGAGATATGAAAAGCTATTAAAACTCTTTAAGCAATACAAGCTTTCATACGTTCGTGATGCGTAAATTCCTCACTGGCCAAATCTGTTTATCGGTCAAAATGTAGATACCAACATCAACAGGAGAATACTGTCTGAAGAAACTAGCTGTATTAAAGCATACAAGCTTTATACGTTAGTAATTAGTATTTACTAATTCATTATCTATCGATTAATGTATCTTTTTCAGTTTTCCTACTAATAAACCCTTAAAACGCCTTTTAATTTTAATTCGTTAATTTTGTAATGTTATGATTTTATTATTTTCTTATCTATTAAAATGAGTCTGAGATTATTATTTTCATAGCTATTAAAATGTGTCTGAGATTATTATTATTATTATTATTATTATTATTATTATTATTATTATTATTATTATTATTATTATTAATCATTATCTATCATATTATTATTATTATTATTATTATTATTATTATTATTAAGTTTGGTTCGTAATAAACCTTATATTCTATAAGTATTCAATAATTGTTATTTTAAATTTGGTTATAATGGATTGGTTATAATGGTTAATAATATAATTGGTTATAATTGGTTATAATGGTTATTATTGGATTGAGCTTGAAATAAGCATCAATCTCTCGGTAATAGTAGTGCAGAGGGGTGTCACCCCTTTTATAAAAGTGCGGACCTAAAAATAATCAGGAACAATGAAAGCCGAATGCATGTTATCTTTCTCAAAACGATTGCTACCTCTCAAGTTCTTCAAAACTCCCATATACTTTTCATTTTGATCCATCAAGGTTGAGTCTCATTTAGGCTCTCAGTTTCTTGGGTTATGACCAATTTATTGGTATACACAGAAAATGTGAACAACAAATCTTATCATAACCTATTTAGAATAACTAAAACAGCAGCGCTAATTTTTTTTATAAGAAAGGCTATGGGAAAATTTTAAACTTTGAGG
>JABUQX010046041.1:0-35000 GCA_015478945.1 Trachelipus rathkii | reverse complement strand
ATCGTTATATATATTTTTCTCATTTAGGGGTGTATGTACTACCTTTCCATGTTACTGCATTGTGATGGAGTTCTGCCCGTACGGACCTCTATCAAGTTTGATAAAAGAAAGACAACAAATCCCACCCCTCCTTGTAGCAAATTGGGCGAAGCAGATTGCCTCAGGGATGTATTATCTTCACAATCACAAAATAATTCACAGAGACCTAAAAAGTCCAAAGTAAGTTCTAGTTTGTAGTAGGTCTGTTTAGGACTCGTTATTACTATATACATTTAAAAGATTGGAGAAATATTCAAAATTCATTTAGGGTCTATTAATCCTAAGCAAGTTTAATTATTTTCTTATTCCTCACCATTATTTTGACTTTTGAGCTCCCCAAAGTTGTGAGTGTAGTTCATTCAGTACAAATTATAATTAAATAATGTAACAAAACTTAAATACTTAAGCATAATATTTTGAATTCAAATTGCGATATTGCTTGGCAGCGTAATTTATTATCGCAGCTTCCAAATGCAAATATATATATATATATATATATATATATATATATATATATATATATATATATATAATATATAATATATAATATATATTATATATATATATAATATATAATATATATATTTATATTAGATATATATTAAATATAAATATATATATGTATATATATATAATATAATATATATATATATATTATAATATAGTATATAACTATATATATATATATATAAAAAATATAAAAATATATATATATATATATATATATATATATATATATATATATATATAAAATAATAACAGCAGCTGGTACGTAGTAAAAAAATTTCTGAATTTACACTATTGTACTCGTAAATATTATTTGCAAGCGGTATTTCCTGAGGATGCGCGAAACAGCTTGTTAGGAATATCAACAACAAAAATAATAATAGTAAATAAATAATAATATCATTATTGTTACGACTTGACTTGTTTTTTTTGTGCTTTTGTGGCATTGTTATGTCACTTTGGGGAAAAGGGAAAATTACAACATTGTTCGGGTCGACGTTTGGAAACTCATTTCTGAGAATCAAAAATAATTACAGGGATTGCAAAAATAATAAATGATACACATACGAGGAACCTCTCTGTCTGTCAGTCTCTATATATATATATATATATATAATATATTATTAGTACTTATATAATATATATTATACTATATATATATATATATATATATATTATATATATATATATATATATATATATATATATATATATATATACTATATATATAAATATATATATATAATATATATATATATATTATATCATATATCTATATATATATACAGGGTTGTTTGATTTAAACCAACAAGTTTTTTTTGGCTTAAAACAACTAAAAAAACAGTTTTTTCTTTATTTATTTTTTTTCTTTTGCTAATAAAAAAGTAATTTAAAAGTACTCTAAGTAAAAGCATTTAGCTAATACATCCTAATTATATATTTAGATAGCAAATAAATGGGAGGAAAACATGTTCCAAACTTTACCAGCAGAGTATGTGCAAGATTGAGCATAGCAGTTAAGTCTGGGTCACAGAGTTGAGCGGAGAAGGGATGAGACTGTTTGAAAAACTAGTTGTAGGAACTCTCCTCAAAGAAGGAGGTAAATGACTGGAAAATTAAAAAAGATAATGTTAATTGTAATAACAATAGAATAAGGAGAGTGATGCAACAGTTTGACGGCTAGAAAGGTTGGAGAGAGTTTGTTAGAGTAGGAGAGTTAAGGATTCGACAATTCCTAGACTACACTTTATCAAGGAGAGCAATATGTGGGGAACCATCCCAGATATGTGATTCATACTCTATAGAAGTATGTGGTGGTAGCAACTGGTATGGTGAGAAGAAGTTCCGAAGGCGCCTCGGAACATCCAATTTCCTAGAAACCTGTTAAAGAGAACATAATGTGATCCTTCTAATAAAGATAACGAGAGAAGAATATATCAAGAATATTAAGAGCTGAAGAAGGTTAGAGTTGCGTTTTCAAAGAAGATATTATAGTTGAGTGAAAAAATATGTCTAGATAAATGAAGAAGCTGAGTTATTGAGGCAATAAAAACGACCTTGTTTTCTTTAACACAGCTATAGGTATCAGAAAGATCAGAAATCTGTTGCTTCAAGGCTATCCTCCTAGCATCATTTATTTCCTGTTGAATGAGTAATCTTTCAAATTGGAAGGAGTAATGATGAGTGATGAAGTTATCAGCCTAAGAGTGAGAGGAGACAGTAACATATATACATCATTGATGCAAAACAAAAACAAAGAGTTGGGGATAGAACAAAATTCTGAGGAACACCACTATGGATAGATTTAAAGGATAACTGGTGGATATCTACAATAGCAGACATATAACGACTGGAACGAAAGACAAGAGAAGGTTACAAAGAGAAGGATAAATACCGAAAGTCGGAATATTAAAGCTTTGTGCCAGAGCTTATCGAAAACCTTCGATATGTCTAGCGTCACCGAAAAAGATTCACTAAATTGCGAAAAAACAGAGAACCGAGAGTCGGAGAGAAATGAAAGAAGATCACCAGTCGAATGGTGCTTACAGAAGTTATACTGGCATCGGAGATAAGACTAGAAGATTAAGATGTTTCTAAATCTTCTTGTTACGAATAGATTCGAAAACTTTAGGAAGAACAGAGGTTAAAGCGATAGAACGATAGTTGGATTGTTGACTGGAGTCCCGATTCTTCAGCATACACTGAATGAATGCGTTCTTTCTGCAGGAGGGAAAGGTTGAAGTTTATAAGCAGTTAGGAAACGGGTTACCAGGGCAAGGTGCAAGCTCAGAAGCACAAGTTTTGAGGACCACTGGAGGGGTAACTTCATCATTCTCCGCCTTCTTAGTGATAAGCTCAGAGAATGCAGAAATAACTTTTTAATGAGTTGAAAGGAGGTGGAGAAGAGGAACAGCTCTAGAACTGTCTAAATGGAATTAGAGGGATAGGTTTGAGCAAACAGTTCAGCTTTAGCTGAAGTTAAGACAGCAGTATTACCGACAGTGATACAAGAGGAGGGAGGGAGGAAGAAGCAAAGTCGGAGTTGACATTTTAAAATTACAAAATGTCAAAAAGGGTGTGAGGTAGAAGAACCGGAAAGATTGTTGTAATTTCACGAAGAAAAGTTTTTAGAGTCTCGAAGAGTTGATTTTTTACAATGAAAATAAATTAAAATTTTGATTTTAAACGTAAAAAAACAAATAAAGCAAGAAAAATAAATTTCCCCTAAAAAATGATTTTTTTCAATCCTATATATATATATATATATATATATATATATATATATATATATATATATATATTTATAAAAAAAATAATATATATATATATTATATATATATATATATATATATAATATATATATATATATATATATTATATAATGAATTTTGATCACCCTATGTTGCTTTTGAAGGTGTTAAATATAATTAAAATTAAATATAATTAAAACACTTTACTTTACATAAAACTTTGTATATTAAAATTATTTAACAAAGTAAATACTGTATTTTGAGTATTTAGTTTGTTAAATAATTTTAATATACAAAGTTTTATGTAAAGTGTTTTAATTATATACGAGTGCATGTTAACATCTTCAAAAGCAACATAGGGTGATCAAAATTCATAAATATAACCAAGCGATAATAGCTTTAAAATAATACCTATATATATATATATATAATGATATATATATATATACTATATAATATATATATATATATATATATATATATATATAGTATATATATATAATTATATATATATAGAATATATATATATATTATATATATATATATATATATATATATATATATATATATAATATATATATATATATAGATATATATATAAATATAATTATATATATATATATATATATATAATATATATATATATATATATATATATATATATATATATATATATATATATATATATATATATTATTTGTTTAAGAGGAAAAGTGTTCAAACAAACAAGCATTACATAAATAAGTTACATTACAATACAAAAAATTCTATAGAATTTTAAGTTAGAATTCAATAGGAACATTCCTGAAAGTTTGTGTCGAGAGATTTGTTAGAAATTTTACACTCGCCCATGGGTACAAGTCGTTTTATGGGCAATTTTACCCCATTCACTCTTCAATCTTTATCTAAAATTAAAATCTAATTAATTTTTTGCTTCTTTAATAGAAGGAGATATTGAAAAGAACTCGATCTAAGTCTTTGGCTGAGGTCGAATCTTAAGGTTGGACATTGTTGATTTAAAAACGCCATCATTTTTCAAAGTAGATGATTAAAAAAAAAAAGTGGAAAATCCCTGCATATAATTCTGATGCCTAAGTTGGAAGTTAAGTTAAAATATTGGCGTTCTAAAACGTTATTTTTCTTTCGCCATTAAAAGTCAGATTGTTTACTCTGAAGCATTTTTATGTGTATGGGCTGTGGAAGTGGAGGCGAAAATAATTTTATGAATCCGATTTAAGATCTGTGAAAATTTTTTCAAATTCTTTGGCTCCGATTTTGCAGCTCTGTATGCATATAAAAATTC
This sequence comes from Trachelipus rathkii, assembly GCA_015478945.1. NCBI lineage: Eukaryota > Metazoa > Arthropoda > Malacostraca > Isopoda > Trachelipodidae > Trachelipus > Trachelipus rathkii. Next base: position 30,401 of record JABUQX010046041.1, on the reverse strand, counting down.
CTTTTCATATTCAACATCGATTTTTTTACTTTTATTTTAGCATCCATTTTATCTCACGTTTAGTAATTTTTCGTTTCATCATTAATTTCTTTAATTCCTTTGCAGCGTTCTAATTGGTGAAGATAAACAAGTTAAAATTAGCGACTTCGGAACTTGTCGTGAGATCAGTGACGCCAGCACCAAAATGAGTTTTGCCGGAACTTTGGCTTGGATGGCACCAGAAGTCATCAGAAATGAACCATGTAGTGAAAAAGTTGATATATGGTAAGTGTGCCACTATTATTTTCACTTTGCGTGCACACACACCACACCACACACACACACACGCACACACACACACCACACACACACACACACACACACACACACACACACACACAACACACCATATTATAGTTAACTTAAACAGTAGTTTTTATTATTATATATATATTAAATATATATATAGATAAAATTAGACGGATAATAGTTATTATAAATAGTTATATATATAATATATATATATATATATATATATATATAATATATATACGTTATATATTATATATATAGGTCATATAAGTTCATGGTGCAGATAAAGGTTTTTTTTCTTTTCTTTTTGTATCACAAGTTTATACTATATCTATGAATTTCAGTGAAAATGCAGGATCAACAATTTTTAAATACACAAAAAAAGATCTAATTATTTAATAATGACTGGTACGCATACGTTGACAGCGCCGGACACAAGCGACGTCTCGGGGATATTTTTAGTTGCAGAAAATCTTAGCACGAAAAAAAGAAAACGATTGTACGGACAAAGTAGATCCATGTAGGTAGGTCGAAATGCAACGTGCATCCGTCTAGGTTTAATATATACTTATAAAATTATATATATATATATTTAAATAAGATATATATATAATAAGTTTATATATATAATATATACTTAATATAATAATATATTTATATATATAATGATATATATATAATATTATATAAATTTACTGCATCGTCCCGATCTCTGAGGTGATAAGGGGTTGGTGGTTTGCTGTCGCTCTAAGTTCAGGTTGATGATAGTTTTATGTATACACAGAATCTATATATGAAAAAATCAATAAGGAGCGAATTTTCCCTCAAAACATTACCTACCTTAAATTCACACTCATTTTCAATGTTTCTTTTCATGCAAAATGAACTTTTCCTTACTTTATTAATTAATTTTTTAATATTTCATATTTGATATCTTTCTCACATCTTAATTAGTCTAGTATCAGATATACATTAATAAATGGGAAAAAGAGTAAAAAAATTATATCCTCTATCCATCCAATAAAAAGATCCTATTATATATATATATATACCTATATAATATATATGTATATTATATTAATATATTTATATATATATGAATAAGATAGTATAATACAAATAATATATAATATAATATATATATATAATATATATATAATATATATATATAAATTATAAATAATGTATAAATATATATATATATATATATAATATATGATATATATATATATATTATATATACTAACTATTTATATATTATATATATATATATAAAAAGTATATTATATATATATATATATATATATATTATATATATATATATATATATATAATAATATATATTATATATATATATATATATATACTATTATAAATAATATATATATATATATATAATATAAATAATATAATATATATATATATATTAATATTATATAATATATATATATATATATATATATATATATATATATATATATATTTTATATATTTATAATATATAATATATATATAATATATATATACATATAATATATATATATATATTATATATATATATATTATATATATATATATATATATATATATATATAATATATATATATATATATATATATATATATATATATATATATATATATATATAGTATTTTAATTTATTTTATACTTTTACTCCATAGGTCATTTGGCGTTGTTCTTTGGGAGCTTCTAACAGGAGAGATCCCTTATAGGAGTGTCGATAACTCTGCAATAATTTATGGCGTTGGTTCAAATTCTCTTCATCTGCCAATTCCATCAACGTGTCCAGATGGATTTAAGTAAGTTTACTTAAAACATAAAACAGCAAATTAAATTTAAGTCTTTGTTATGATATCTTTTTTACTATAAATGGGCATTATTTTATGAAATGACAGAGGCTTTTGTGACATGACTGACGGGATATATTATTTTAAGAAATTTGAAGTAAAATATATAAAAAATATATATAAATCTAGAATCCATGGTCAGATGCTCTCAAGATTAAGAAATGTGTAAATGTAGATGAAGGGAGAGAAAAAATATTGGAACTGATTTGAAGAAAAAGCTTGAAATAGAAGAAAAACAAGAACGAAAAGAGAATTGTAGTTTTAGGTGAATAGGAAACTATAGTGGGGAAAACTGGCTAGAAAGAAAGGTTTCAATCACATAAAGAAATAACCGAAAAAATAGGTGAGATTAAAAGAAGGATTAAGTAAATGAAGAGAATTGTCGAGCATTTAAAATGATGAAGGAAGAAAAAAAATAATGATTGTAAAATAGGTCTCGAAATGACTTAATACCAAGTGAGAATAAAAGTATTCAAAGCAGCCAATCTGAGCTAGAATCATGAAGTTCAGATGATATGAGAGTAAAATTGCTATGAAAGAGTCTGGGGAGCAAGATATATCCATCAAGAAGCAAGATGGAGAAAAATTTGAGAAGGAATATAGAAACAAAAAAAAAGTTTCAAGAAATAAATCCCCAGATGTGACAGTCAGAAACAACTGAAATATCAGTCAAAGTGATAAACTTGCAGAGATGGATAATAGTCTGAGAGAGGTGATTTATGAAGTTTCCCTTGATATTAGTAAAGGGGGATAAGCCAAGATATAAGTTTTTTATATTTATAATATTAAAACTAACTTCAAGTACCTTTATTATTATTATTATTATTATTATTATTATTATTATTATTATTATTATTATTATTATTATTATTATTATTATTATTATTATTATTATTATTATTATTATTATTATTATTATTATTATTATAATGCAGATTGATTGTTCAAATGTGCTGGAGTACCAAACCAAAGAATCGACCATCTTTCAAGTATATACTTATGCATTTGGATATCGCAGCTGTTGAAATTCTTTCCACCCCTCCGGAAACATATTTCAAAACTCAGGTAATTTGGCTGTCATTCTTTGAATGTTAAAAAATTATTTTAGTTTTGTTTCTGAGAATTAGATAATGAAAGAGCTATAAATAACTGAAGAACAAAAAAGGATAAGCGGAATTATTTATAGAACATTTTTCACTCTCTTTAAAGAACTGAATTGAACCCCATAATATAAAAAAGTTTTTGTTTTTATTATAAGTAGTTAAGAAATGTGTGCAATTTATTACATACGAGTATGAACATTGAAACCTCAACATTTAGTTAAAGAAATAATGGCATATTATGTAAGATTCAAACTAATGTCGGTTGCAAACTCTTGAAGGACACAAGAATTCTTTACAATTGTTTTTCAATAAAAAAAAAAATAAATAAAGAAAATTTTTTAAATTACTAAATATTTTTATCAATAAGTAAATATGAAGTAAATATCTTGTTTATTTTAGGAAAATTGGAGAGAAGAAATCCAACAACACATGGCATCTCTACAAACAAGAGGGAAGATGCCTTTAATTGAAGAAGATTTAGTTCACAAAAGGAGCGAAGAACTTAAGCACGCTCAGGTAAACAAAATTTTTTTTTAATTCGGGATGACAGACAGAGGAAAGGAGACATTTATTTATTTATTTGTTTATTAATATTAGTTAATACCTTTAAAGTAATATGAAACGTTTTCGAATGAAGATTTACCATTTATTTTGAAAATAATTTATATATCAAATAAGAAATATAAGTGAAGTTACCTTGTCTTTCTGCTTGACATTTCCCTATCATTTTAAAACTTTTGCTTTAGGGAGATGCAAATCCCGTAGAAGATTTTCATATCCATATTATTATAAATTGTTTTGTCCGATTTGCAGGATATTCGACAGCATTACGAGCGCAAATTAGAAATTGCTAATGATTTATATTTAGAATTATCTGCTGCAATGCTTCAGTTGGAGCAGAGGGAAAAAGACCTTTACAGGTAATAAAGGTTTTATATTAAATTCGGCATTCCAATACATTAAAGAAATACTTTTATAATGCATGTTCTTAAACCATATACTTTACCCACTCCACTCCAGTCAATTGACTTACACTATTTGGTAACCGATTCTCAATTTAAATTTTATAAATATTAATTAATTTTTATTATTATTTTCAAATCACAGTTTATTAAAATATGCATGATATCTCCTTTGTATAGTCACACGTCTCTTGTTGTACAAGCTGATTAAACATGAAATCTTAAAGAATTTGAGTACCTATTACAGACTGAGACAAGTAGCACATTTGTTTAGGAAATATGAATATTTTTCTTTGGTGTTATACTCACTTCACATTAATTAGTAAGAGTTGAAAATACTCATTCACTCACTCACTCGCCTAACATTGAGTTGCGTTTAACGTAACATATTCTTGAAATTGTACAGATATTCTCTTCATGAAAATTTTTGAAACATTTTATCAAGTTTTGATTTTAGGAGAGAACAAGCTACGCAATCAAGTAGCAAAGGAAAAAGGCGATTAGTACGTCCACTTCTCAAAGCTCAGGAAAAAATTCGTCAGAAACGCCTACTAGGTATCGGGTCTGTTACATCCTCAAACGCGACAAGTCCTGAACCGCACGTTCCACTCTCTCCTGACGAAACTGCCCAGGTATTGATAAAAATAAATTTATTGTTTTTAATGAATCGTTTATAATTGTAATTATTTATTTAGTATTTCTCTACAAAAGGTTGAGCGAAAGTGGTATAAAAAAGAGAAAATGGAGAGTTAAAAGGAGAAAGTGAAGAAAGAATAACTGGAGAAATAAAAAAGCAAAAGGGAATGTGAATAGGAGGTTGAGGGAACAATTAGAATTAAAACCATAAAGCAAAATGATTTGCAAATGATAATTCAAATAGTAATGGAGGGAGAAAGGGGAATTTGGGGACAACAATATCGTAAGTATTTTTTAGCATTGTAGTTTTAAATAATGGATAGAAAATTAATTAGATAATGAAGATCAGGTTGTGTAAAGTGAAAAATTTCTTTCTGTCCAGAACACTTCTGAATAGGAATAGGTTTCTTACATCTTTTTCACAATATGTTCCTAATTTATATCTAATTTTAATACTAACTTTTTTTTTTTTAAAGCAAACTGTTGTATGTAAAATGCCGCTTTACACTGAAATTGGTACCAACAACATTCCCCTTTCAACTACTCAGAGGCCATCTTCTCTTTTTGTGCCCTCCGCAAATAACAAAAAAAGTAAAAAATCAGAGGGTAAAGGTGCCAAATATGGGTATCCTCCAGTCGAAAAAGCAAGACAAAAGAAACACACAAGGGCTAAAAGTCACGGTGGTGTTAGCTATTTTGAAGGATATTCTAAGGACCAAGAAAAAAGGGTAAGAATTAGAGCTAAAAAATTATTATTATGATTATTATTATTATTATTATTATTATTATTATTATTATTATTCTTCTTCTTCTTCTTCTTCTTATTATTATTATTATTATTATTATTATTATTATTATTATTATTATTATTATTATTATTATTATTATTATTATTATTATTAGTAGTAGTAGTAGTAGTAGTAGTAGTAGTAGTAGTAGTTGTAGTAGTAGTAGTAGTAGTAGTAGTAGTAGTAGTAGTAGTAGTAATAGTAGTAGTTTTGGTAGTGACAGAAACATCACGAAGGAATTATTTGCGGAATTTCAAATTTACTTTTATTGTTTTTAAATTATTCTATAAAAGTAATCAATTTATAGAGAGTAATTAATTAGTAATGAAAGTTGTAATGTTTTTATTTTTATTGCTCTTCTACAGAGAAAAAGCCTTAGTCCAACAAAAGAAAGAAGCCTAACTTTGGTGGACTCAGGAACACAAACTGACCACATGGACTTGAGTGAAACAGATTCATCTTCTCCTTCAAGAACCCCAGCTCATCAACACACTAAACCGGCAACTCTACTTATTAAAGATGGAATCCCATCATTGATAGAGAAGACAGATTTAAAATCTGAGTGTACACATTCTGTTGGAGAAACAAGTCCGAATGGTAATACAACAACTACAGGACCAAGTCCTTGCTGCGAGCACTGTCCAAGAAAATATGGTCGTTTCACATCCACAGAGTCGAATGATTCCAATAGAAATTTAGGAGCACTTGCTGAAACAGCGGATATAAAACAACAAAAATTTTCTGTGGAAGAAACTCTACGTATTCTAAACAATAATCCAGATGAAGCTGATATTCTTCATCAGTTAGAAGCTAAATGGGCAGCTATAGAACGTGTTTTATGTGACAGAAAAGCTCATCACCCTACAAGGTATAAGGTACCATTAGGTCCATTAAATAGTGATAGTGTAGAAAAAACTGATGAAGGCCATAGTTTCTTTGTTACAAAAGCACTTGAAGTATCCAGGGCTACAAGACGTTCTCCATCGATTTTCCAAACAAGTTCAGCACCTATGATGACCAAAAGTCAATCGTCTCACGACGACGAAGACGCCAGAGACCCAGACATTGTCAACTGCAACTCGGACATGATGGCTTCGAGTGAGTTTGAATCAAACCACGAATCTGACTGTAGAGAAGAAGAGGAAGATGAAGAGGAGGAGGAAGAAGATGCGGAGGAAGAAAATGATGATGATGGGGAAGGAGAAGAGGAAGATGAAGATGGTGAAGATGAAGATGCAGAAGAAGAGTTGGAAGATGAATATGAAGAAGAAAGAGAAGGAGATGATGAAGATGATGATTTGTCATTCGATGAGAGTTATCAAGCTATTGTTAGGAAAAGGTGAGCAACCGATCAACCATTGAATAAAAAAAAACGTATTTTTATTTTATTTTAATTGTTAAATTTTATTTTTTTTGTTATTTGTTAAATCACTCACTCTCTCTCTCTCTCTCTATATATATATATATATATATATATATATATATATATATATATATATATATATATATATATATATATATAAAGAATCTATTATTCTCTCTTATTGGACTCGAACTCGAGCCCTCGCTGTTGGTATAGCAAGTGTTTTACCACTGGACCACAATAGGAGAGAATAAAAGATTCTTTATATTTTCATAAACTGTGAGAGAATTAGCAGTTGTAAAATGATACATATATATATATGTATATATATATATATATATATATATATATATATATATATATATATATATATATATATATATATATATATATATATATATATATATATATATATATATATATATATATATATATATATATATATATATATATATATATATATATTTATATATATATATATATATATATATATATATATATATATATACATATAGAGATAGATATATATATAAATATATATATATATATATATATATATATATATATATATATATATATATATATATATATCACCATGGGCGTAGATTAGGGCTATGCCCTGTCATTCACGAAGCCCCTCCATGCCGTCCTGTCTGGTACATCTCCTCTTCCTCCACCTCTTCGAGGTTTCTTCCACTTCCTCGGACTTCCACTTGGTCTTCCCTCCGGGCGCATAGCATAACATTTTGCCGGGTATCTTTCATCTTCCATTCTCTAGCATGTCCATACCATCACAACTGCTGCTTTCCCACCAGATCCAAGATAGACTCCACCTCCAGCTTCTCCCTAATCTCCACGCTTCTTCTCCTTTCTCATCTACTCGCTTCGACTATCAGTCTTAGCACCCTCATCTCTGCCGCCTCCATCCTACTTCTGATTTTAGTGGTCAACACGACCCCATCCACCTGGATCCCACATCTTTCCCTTTCCCTCGAAATCTTCATCACCTCCATCTTCCCTTTGTTCATCCTCATCCCTCATCACGTTGCACTTCCGACCATCTTGTCTCCTTATCTCTCGTCACCATCAACACCTCCTCCAGCGCCACCCATCTTATATATTTATCCATATATATGACAAAAAGTAATGGTGAGAGCACACCACCCTGTCTAACTTTCGTCTCCACCTCAAACCATTCTCCAGCCCCATTTGACGTTCTAACAGCACTTTCATTCCCTATATACATTCCTTCTATTACCCTAATTAACTTCCGGTCTATTCCGTAGTATGGATTACGTATCATTTCTCACAGCTTTTCTCTAGGTACCGTGTCAAAAGCTTTCTCCAAATCAATGAAAGATACCTAAATGTCTTTTACCCACTCCCAGTTTTTTTCAATTATCATCTTTAAGCTGAAAATCAGATCAGTTGTTCCTCTTCCTGGTCTAAATCCGTGCTGTACTTCGTTTAGTTTATTCTCCACTATCTTTTTCAGTCGTCTTTCTAATATTCTCTCTTATACTTTACTTGCATGCGTAAGCAAGGATATTCCTCTATAGTTGTTACAATCGCTCCTAATCCCTTTCATAAATATTGGGCATATTATTATAGCTCTGCTCCAGTCCTTTGGTACTCTCTCCTCATTCCAAAAACCATTAAACAATCTTAGCATCCACTTTATCACATCCTCCCCACTTTAAATACTCATGCAGGCAGTTCGTCGCAGCCTGGGCTCTTCCCGTTCTTCATCCGCCTTATTCTATCTTTAACCTCCTCCAGTTTTATAGGTCGCAACTCCTCCCCCAATTCCACCGCATCATCCACTCGCATCCGTATCCTCTATCCTTCCTTCTCTCTTTTTTGTATAATTACGAGTAGTATTCCCTCCATCTACCCTCGACCTCCTGCGGCTCTACCAATAGCGTTACATTTTTATCTTTAATAGAGTGTGATTCTGCAGCGTGATTTTTTTAAAAACTGCCTCGATGTTATAAATGAGTTTTTTTAGTTCCACTCATGTCTCGTCTCAACTGGTCTCCTATTCCTTCCCACGATCTCTCTTTATTTCTTCAGCTATGTTTATTTTTTCTACATATTCCAATCTAGTTTCTGGGTTTCTTCTCTTAATCCCTTTTCTAAAAGCATTTTTTTTATCTTTTATTACCTGTTTCATCTACCACATAGTCCTCTGCTTTCTACCTCCAATTTTCTTCACTCCCACGGTCTCTCTAACACTCTTTTTCGTTTTTTCTTTAAAATTTTTCCACTCCTCCTCAATTCCCTCAAAAATATCTTCATTATTGGGTTTATATTCCTATCTTCTCAGTTAGTGTGTCAATCATTGGACCTTCACTCAACTTTTCCAACGCAATTTTTGTTCTTATCTTATTCCTCACCGTATTGGTGTTTCTAAATTAAATTTCCCAACCACTAGTCTTTATTCCGAATCTAAAGAGACCAATGGTATGCTTTTAACATCCCTTACGATTCTTCGATCATTCAGCATTTTCAAATCTAACATTGATTTTTCTGTGTAATTTCCCATTTCACTATTCCATCTGTAATACGTCCACTTGTGGATTCCTGATGCATGTAAAAGGTTTTCATAATGGACAGACTGTTTTCAACCGCGAAATCTATGAGTCTTTTCTTCTTCCTGGTTTTTCTCTCCCACTCCATTTGCCCCACCACTGTCTCCCTTCGTATTCTTTCTCTTCCCACATGTGCGTTTAAATCTCCCATCAAAATCTTAATTTCCATATTCATGCCATCATATAAATTCTGCAGCTGTTCACAGAATTCCACCTTCTCATTCAGTGGTCTACCCTGGTGTGGCGGATATACCTGTATCAATCCTACTCTTCTTTCTTCCAACTTCGATATCATCGCCATCATTCTGTCATTCCTATAAATCGCCTCCTCCACTCTGGCTTCTATTTCCAGTGTCACTATCAGTGCTACGCCGTATTTACTTTCTGCAGTTATCCCTCTAAACATCATCCAATAATTCAGGTGTAGCCATCATCTCCCCTCTTCACTCAATCGTGTCTCACACACGCCCAGTACTTCCAACCTACGCTCCCCCATCATCTCCACAACCTCCTACTCATTACCCTCCATCTTACTTACATTGATTGTTCCAAATCGCATATTCAATTTTCGTAGTCCTTTTTCTCGCCGTGTCAGTAACCGAAAAGATGCGTCAGGGTTCCTAGTCTCCATTTGCGCATCTTGAGCTGTGGTAAACCACCACCGGCTAGCTAGGCCTGTCGCGGTTTCTCAGAGTTACTAATTAGTACCTTCCAGACTTTCATCACCTCCCCCCCCCCTAAGGTTACAGGGATCCTTCAACGATCCCCGGGCAAAAGTCTAGTCGAGTTAAGCCATTGCACCTCGACAAGGTTAGGTAATTCCTTGCCAGGAGAAGTTGAGTCTCCCTGGCCGCAATGGATATATATATATATATATATATATATATATATATATATATATATATATATATATATATATATATATATATATATATATATATATATATATATATATATATATACAGTGTTTTGCGCCGTCCAGTTCAGAGAAGTAAGTTAAGACGTAATCTAGGGATTTCACAAAGAGTTGACTATAGCAGAAGGAGTTCTGAAGGAGCAGTGACAGATGATGATGAAGAGGAATGGAAGAGAAGAAAGACGTTATCACCGATGTCTTCTGACCTCCGGTATTGAGAGTTCGTCGGGTCCTGTTTCATTTTATTCTGGAAGGGCAACTTCGTCTCTTAGGCCGCAACAAGTGCGTTATCCTTCAAAATTAATGGTAAGGGTTCAGCTTTAATTTTTAAGGGTTCGTTAACTCTAATTTGTTAAAAACGTTTTGGGTTAATAATATAAATACAATTGAAATTGGTATCTTTGCGCTTTTTCAACATACTAAAACTAAACCTTTCCTTCTCTTTTTTCACACCCACACACACCCAACACATCCACAAGAGTAGCAAGAAGATATATATATATATATATATATACATATATATATATATATATATATATATATATATATATATATATATATATATATATATATATATATATATATATATATATATATATATATTCTTTGTCCTCCTCATCGGATCCCACAAATTTGGATGTCGGGTGCACAATATGCACCGGAAATATATATACATAGTTATATATATATATATATATATATATATAGTTAGTATATATATATATATATATATATATATATATATATATATATATATATATATATATATATATATATATATATATATATATATATATATATATATATATATATATATATATATATAATCATAGGCGAAAAGTGTCAATGTCTTGTATATATATAGATCTGCTTTTGTTTAGAGCCCTAAATTAATAATTTTAATGCTTGAAGCGCCAAAGAGGAATAAAGTTATACAGTTTACCAACCCACTATAACTAATCTGTCTGTTAGGGGGTTGGTTTTCAGGAAGACGCAGACTGGGGTGACAGACGAAAAGTTCTTAGATTAATTATCAGTATATATTTTTTCCTCTGTAGCTAGCAATCGCTACCACTCACAGTCAACGACCAATCTATCAAATTCGGCAAATTGCATTTGATATTTTTGTTGAATAGGTTGAAGACATTCATAGAACCTAGACTTCATAGGAAAAGCCCTCTTTAAGGCTCAAACCACAAACGCTTTTTACAGTCGTCAGTGATTGGAATCTTCGGTGTTATAGGACTTTAAGGATTAAAAGTGTTTATGGGAGAGGTATGGTTTTATGCGAGTGAAAGAATGCCCTGTTGTATGCGTTGACTGTTTTTATTATATGTGAGTTTTGAGAGTTGAGACTTACATAAACACCTTGTTATAAACTACATAGATTTATACAAATCTTTCTAAAAACGACATTATATAGTTTCTAAGTAACTGGCTGGTGGGTTCTCCTCAACTCGCTCGGTTACCGACGCATACCCGTAGTCATTTCGCAAATTAACCTAAAATGTGATAAGACCAAGCTTAGACAGCTGAGTTGCGAGAACTTAAAGTTTCACCTATTTAATGGTTTGGCCTTTCAGGGTAATCAAATCTGATCTAATTGGAATTCTGTTGAAGGGAGGGTGTAATATTCAAAATAGACTTTTTACCAAATATATTTCATTTTATCTAAATTAATAATTGTTTCCTTTTTTTTTCATTTCAGAGTTGTACAAGCCCAGGTTACAGAGACTCGCCAGAACCTTTTCAACCTGAGACGGTATATTCCAAAGAAGTCGTACCATCTGATAATTCAGATTCGGACAGCGAAAGGAACGAACACTTTGATAATAAAAATAAAACTGTTCTCTCGAATTATGAAAGCGAAGGACAAGGTCAAGAATGCTCAGTTGTACAGAGTAGTTCCGTGTCGCCTCGTGTTAAAAAGAATGATGGTGACGGAAGCGTCAGGATGAAGTTGGAATACTCGTCAACAGACAGGAAAAAATTCCACCCCAGAGCTTCAATGGACCGCGAACGGAAGACATCCTCACCTCAGTAAGGATTAAAATCATCAAACTTATAAATGGAGATAGTTACTATCCAATCTTGGCCCAGTGTGTGGGAGGCCAACTAACCCATGCGCCCCCATACAAAAACCCCGCATTCTCTCCATCATGCACCTTGATTCCGCTCTCTGCCCAAACTCAAACATTTCTGCTCCTGTCAAGACATTCGTTCACCCGACTCGATCCCTTCTCTTTTCGGGTTCTCCTCAGCCGGTCGGTTTCCCAACACCACTTCACCACTATACATTTCCGCTTAAACCCAAACCACATCCCCGAGTAAGATTATATACGATATTTCGGTTTTACCTAGATGAATTAAGACCAATATTTCTTAAAGAAACTATAAATTTCTATACATTTTTTTTCACACAAACTCCATCTAATTTAAGTTTCATTTCCTCATTTTTAATTAATTAATATAATACTTCTCACACCTAAATGCATGCTTCCTAATGAATTGATCCCCATCAATAATTATTCTGAAACACCATTTGAACTTTAGATCGTTATTGCTTCTCTTTTATATTTAGCTCCAGGAGACCATAGTCTTCACTAAATCATATATAAAAAAACTCCTCTCAAATTAAATAATACAAAATACATAATAATAATGGTAAATAAATAAATCAATCTAAAATAATAATCATTTAAACTCCTTCAATAATGTAATAAGAAACTCACTAGTGAGATACACTCACATTAATCTAACTCACATCCACTCTCAAGTGAACTTATAAATAATAATAATAATAAAGGGGTCTCCAAATGATTACATCGATATATTTTTCTAATTATGCTAATACTCAAAGGCTAATGATATTATATAAAAATAAATTTTTACGACTCATCACACATAATTAAGATTATAATCAAACATCTTATATCCTGCACAAATTTCATAAAAGACATTTATCATCTTTACTAAATACTCTCAATAGTCAATTCTATACATACATTAATCATAATAAATATGTAATCTCACACTTTATAATTCAAATATATCACAATAATCATAACATTTACTAATACTCACTCACTAATAAATATCAATGATTTGTAAATTCAGACACAACTGTTGTAGCTTCCAATAGATGATGCATTGATAATGATAATGCATCTCACCAATATACTATAAATAAATAACTATAAAATATATTTATATCTTAGGACATGGTTAACTCCACTCAATTCATACAACCAATAGTAATAATTAACACATCTTTATCTTCTCTGTCGATACTAATGCAATAATTAAATCATTTTTTAATTCAAAAATCCACACTTAATTCACTCGCTTTACATACAGTACCATATGAATCACAAATTATAATCTCTCTACTAATAATAATTCTAAAAATCCATATCCTCTCTTAATCTCAATACATACTCTTTCAGAATTATCACTGCCAACATACAGAAATCCAATCCAATTTCAAATGCAAATAAATAATTATAAATAAATAGGTATAGTTGGACAGATAACCCTTAATCCAACATCTAACTGATCTCTAAATTCTTCCCCCAATTACTCATTCAATAACTCACACCATATTTTTCTTCTGCTCATTAAATGTGACAAAACTCATAATACATTTCAGAACTCCTTCTTTATCTTCTATGTACGAACTAATGAATAAACCAAGGAGGGAATAACACAAACCCTTGTGCTCACTCGTATAATCCTTAAAACAATCCACCATTGACACCATTTTTCTTACACACGCTTCACTATCGTTCATACATACTTTTTACATTTTAAACATATAAAAGTTCATGAAAAATGTATTTGACTTACTTCCAATCAATCAACATATACAATACAATTTATATCATCATCAATAATTATCAATCTAATAACTACATATAAGTATCATCTAAGCATTAAAATAAATTAAACTTCTTAGTGATGAAATGGCCATTCAATACTAATACTAATAAAAATACACTTAAATAATTAATAATAATCACTAAATCTTAATACATTATCTTCACACTCCTAATTAACAAACTATTGGTCAGAAAATACGATATAATGCTTAATTGTCGATTATTATAAATTGATAAAATGAAGTTTACTATATAATATTTAGTATCCATTTATCACAGCAAAATCCTATTATCCAATTCTCTATATAATCGTACTCATACACCTATTATTATTGTATTTTTTATTTATTTATTCAATCCAATCTATTATTAAGTTCTCACTCTCCTTCTATGTCACTTAATATATCTCGAATTATTATTCGCATAAACTATCTTCTCATGTTACATTCATATATAAAATAGCTACGCTCTATTAATTATCTAATTTAATCTCTCTATCTTCCGCTATTATTATTTGCTACTCACTCTCTCCTCTAAATCTATTCAATAATATAGCTTCAATTATATCCCCTTATAATAATTATTTTCTAATCAGGTTCTCACCCTGATTTTCTCCCTTTTATCCTTTTCCTTTGGCCAATGTATAGTCCATCTTCCTTCCATATATCCTATTTGTATATTATTATTGTAACATTATATTCTTTTTATTATTATTTATTAAATTATTATTATTATTTAATTTATTTATTATCATTATCATATCTACATAAACTTTTCTATCTTTATCATATCATTGTCTGTTCTCGTATATCATTAATCATACAATATTACAACCCAACTTTCCAAATCCAATCAAAATTAGTTAAACGAAATCTTTAAAATAGTATGGAATCGAGTGTCCAATACTCTCCTCGTCATTAATATTAAGTTGATTCAATAATTTTTCACAATATTATGACTGAATTATATTTTATCATATTATATTATTATTATTATTATTATTATTATTAATTCTCAAATTTTCCTTTACAATTATTTCTATCTCACTCATCATATAATACAATTAATCCCCTTAATTATCCTTATTCTCTCACTATTCTCAATTATTATTCATTAATCTTAACTTATAATATAACTTTCAATTGCTCCTCATTCATCTATTAATATAATATACTCTCCTTAATTATATTCTCTTATTTTTCATTATGATATATTTATGCCTTAATTATTTTACTTAGTTGGAAATATCAACTAAAAATAATCAAATCAAACGCATCTTAATCGATTTCACTCTCTCCCATCAATCATATAATTGTATAATAATAAATATGCAAATTGGTAACACGTTAAAAAAATAAAATAATAATCTATTAAACCCCAACGGTAACTACACAGAAAAAGAAATTCCTACGCTATAAACTCAATTTTAATTCCACCATTGATATTTTTACCATTCATCATTATCATTACAATTAATAATTAAATTAATATTTTAAATTCATTAATATACTATTATTATTATTATTATTATTAGTTATTTATTCAATCTATTATTGACTACGATCTATATATTAATAATTTACTTTAAATTTATTATTATAAGCATTTTAAGGTCATAAGATTATTACTGGAGTTATTATAATATTATTATAACAATTTATATCTCTCATTATTATTAATTTATAACCAATTTATATCTCATTATCTATATATATAGGCAAACAAAAGAGTCATGGATTTACACACAAGACGTGTTCACTCTTCATGTATTCAGTAAGCTATCTCGAAGAGTGTATAAATTATATTCTAATGTCTCCTCGGTTATTTTAGATCGCCACACTCTACACCATTCCATTAACGTGAAATGTTTGGTAACTCTTCTCGCTTTTCAACGTCACTATACCCAAATCTCTGTCATTCTTTTATTAAGTGGTTTCTTTAGCTGAAAATTGGGTCCTTAAGATACTGTTTATTCTAGATTCTCCATACGATACAACTCCTTTATGATGTAATTAATATATATCCTGTCTCACGGAAAAGATTTGCTAAATGCACCATATCTTATTTTCCATATTGCAGTCATCGCACTTTCATAATTTTTTTACTTGTTTTACTTTTTATGAGCTTGAATCATAGACTTGGAGTATCATTCTTTTATCCCAACTATGTATGTTCAATAGGGTTTCATTTCCGTTAGTGAGACATATTTGAGCTCCCAATTCTTCGCAAAAATCATAGTTTTTGTCGATTTCAATAATAATTATATTTTGCTATGTATAAAAAATATTTGAAACTCTTTATCAAGCCAAAGAAAGCATTTTAGATATTTTTCTATATGGTTCTTCCCTCATTATAAAGAAGGTTTATGCATCCACCTCACTTGCTCAATAAGTGCGCTCTTTTAACATTAAGTTAGCTTTTAAAAATATTAAGGCTGAAACGCGACATCTATATCCTCTCTCTCGTCACATTCCTGCGTAAAAGTTGTTTTCCTAAAAGACTCAGTAAGAGAGAAACTGTGTTTGGCTCTGTCCTTATTACCTATTCTTTGATATCTGAGCAACAAAGGTACCTAATTTTGTGACACACCACACTTATTACTCATTATGCACTTTTACTATAACTAATAATATTGCTTATACTACTTCTTTCTTTAGTCCCCCAGAGATTTTGTTATGATTCACAGTTATAAATCACTATTGTTACCATTCAAAAAATATCATCAGAAAATATATAATTTTTATCATTAAGTGGAGCTCACTCCACCCTAAAAATAAGTATAGTACTTGATATATATATATATACTATATTACTAATATTAATAACTTATCTCATTTATAATTGTCTTGCCCTCTAATATTAATAACTTCCGCGTCGTGCGTTAAAATTTCTATTTAATTCCTCTCTATTTCTCTCGTCTTCATTTCTCTGTCTCTAGCTTCCAAAATTACGTTCTCAGAGATTACCTCTTGAGCTCATCCATAGCGGTCCCTTTACTATTAACGCAACAGATAAGAGCTAGACTCCTGGTTTCTCCCTAACACTGGTGAATCTGGTATAATCTTGTTGACAAACATATAAGATAAATTCAACATCATATACTGTTGTAAAACTCTTCCCAATTCACTCCCTATTTTTCGCTAAATTGAATGCGCTCCTCCGTTGCTAATAGATATATACTGAAAAATGCCACCTCCATAACTTCTGCTCCCTCCCTTTTCCATCTACCTCATAACCCCTCGCGAAGCACTCCTGCACTCACTCTCTTTCTATCCTGCTCTATACCATACAATACATATATATAGATCTCCATGACCTCTTGACCATATACATATACATTCATATGATCGAGAATAGGCTATTCGCCGCTCCTTAAATCTCCATGATATACCCGTTAGAAACAGCTATACTTGCCGCCGCACTCGCACATTACTTTTCCCGTAGTTTTGAGTAGGCCATGTATGTTCTCGCTGCTTTTCTCTCCCTCTCCTCCTCCGATTCAGCTAGTAGATTCCCCTTCATGCCTCTTTAACTCAACTAGCATACTCACGACTGTTAGGAACGTCGTCGTATGAATCATACATTCGAAGATGGATTTGTAGCTGCTCTTGATACTTCTGAGTAGTGTCTCTCTCAAAATAGCAAGTTCAATAATTGATATATCTAATTTTGAAACCCTTCTCAATATAACTCCTTCATTTCTTAACGTAATACTAATAGAATCATCAGCATGCTTCTCCATTTCTCTTCTTTTCCACATGCACAAGATATCTTCTGGCACTCCAGTCGTTACATGTACCTTTATCCCTCATCTAATCTCTCATATTTTTTCTCTTAGGATCAAACCCTGACGGCCTCATCCTGTGACTCGCTCCACAATGACATCACTACCAACAAGTGGAGTTGGACCGCTGTAATACATAATGGCCGCGTCATTTCTTACTTTCCTAATCTTCTCTCTCTTATGTTCACACATACCTTTCTCCCTTTGCTTAGTCTATAGTCTTTTTTCTTTCGTCAAATAGCTCCATACTAATCGCTTGTTGCAATAATGATGGGCGAATATGTTTTTTTCTGTCAAATAGTTCACTTCCATGTCTTGTGGAACATAATAGGTTCTCCACTTTATTCCCTATATGCTTTAATGATCTTCTCACCTACTGACTCATCTACATACCACTCTCATCCATATTACATACTCCGATCCGCACCTGGGATCTTTATTCTATCTACCTATTTTCAATCATCATCGATGTATATCAAACATAACATATATATATTACTCTAGCCATTGTTACATCATCAAGATCTAATCGTTCTCTTCGGATTTCTAATCTCGCTGATTCTGGACTAAGACCACGTTTTTTCCCGGTTACCGGCGCTCTCAAAGTCCTCGACCATCAAAACTCATTGTCCGTCAAACTTATTCTCTTTAATAACACCCAACATGATTCTTTATCAACATTCTACCATTACTTTAAACAATCAAAACTTTCGACTGGTTACTCTCGTTCTTTCCTTTGATGTGTAATTAGTGTGTGCAGTACGTTCGGTCACTCTTACCACAGACCAAAATAACCACAACAGAAAAAAATGTATTGGAAGCCATACTCGCGACATCACTCAAGGTCTCTGATGGCTACAGCCCTACAAATATCACTGGATCTTTCTGCTTTAATTAACGCGACACCTTTAATTATATTCCTGCTATATCTCGCTTTCCATACTATTACAAGTCTCACCTTCGCTTCTCGTGTGGTCGTCATTGTCTCGGTCAAACCTGGGTTGCTTCTGTTCACCGACGTTATAGGATTTTTAGATCGCTCTGCACGTTAAAGGCCCAAATTCAGAATCTTTTATAAACTGTTCTATAGTACCATTTCACTTTGTCCCTCTATCTTTTGCTGCGCAGATATTGGAGCTTTATCTCTTTATGGTAGAGAATTATCCTTACAAACAATATAAAAATTTTAAAAAATCCAATCTACTTTTATTATCAAATCTACATTTGCAATCTCTACTATTAGCAATCTAATTATTACCAATTATTGTCAACATCATTTTAGTAATAGTACCCGCGCGGCAAGTACTCGAAGGAACTTTCCACTCGCGTACCGCCACCTTTACAACGCCCTCTTAGCACAAGGTATGCATTTGTCTGCACTTTGAGTTTTGTGTTGACATTAGACAACTCCAGCCTTGTTCGTTGTGGGGCTTCTTTCTTTCCACCCACCTCTGCTTTGTGAATTCTCTTCTACTTCTGCTGTTTACCTGCTGAATTTAATCTCCCCACTTTAAATCCTGAATGTGTGCTCCCCGTGAGTGGTCGTGACAACTGTAATATATATATTATATAGTATATTATAATATATATATATATATATATATATACTAAATATATATATTATATATAATATAATATATATATATATATATATATATATATTAACCTTTAATCTCACGTATTTATAATATAACCATTTATGATGTGGTAACCTCTCCAAGTCACAATACAAGCTACACTATGTGAGCACATTGATTCAAATCCATATGCATTCACAATCCTCTCTCAATCAGGATGTTTCTTATACAAAAATCTTTTCCAAAGTAAATCCATATATTCTTCTCTATAACGATAATATCAATCATAAGAATAAAATACAAAGTGCAAAAATAAATATCAATCGCACTTTGTGGAAGAATATCCCCCAGTATGAGATGTAATCACACTAATAAATCTGTTTTTATGACCATTCTCCTTTGACATTGATTTATCTACTGCCGCTATTACGTTTAAATACTCGAGACATTTTCAACAGCCCACGTCCATCAATAGAATGTTTCAAAGTGGGCAGTAAACCTAATAAATAAGATTATTAGATTTAAGTCTGGAGTGGGCAGTTAAAAAACCAGCACGGAAAGTACAAGAAAAAAACGACCTAGCTATGGGTCTCATTGAGTCGAAAATCCTTGCCTGGTGAACATACTTTAATATTCATTTCTCTATGCATAAATGTGCCAATAAAATTTCTTCATTAAGACTAAAAATAGATGAAAGTAAATATATTAATAAATTAATAATAATAATAATAATATAATAATATTAATATAATTAAATATAATATATATAAATATATAAATTAAATATAATAATAATAATAATTATAAATATAATAAATCATTTAATTTAATTAATAATAATAAGTAAAATATTAAATCAATTATATAATAAAAAAATAATAATAATAATAATAATAATAATAATAATAATTAAATAATAATAATAATAATTAATATATTAATAATAATCAATTAATTTATTAATAATATTATAAAATAATAATTATATAATTAATTACTAATAATAATAATAAAAATAATATATATTAATAATTAATAATAATTAAATAATTAAATAATTAATAATAATAATAATAATAATAAATTAAATAATATAATAATAATATTAATTATATAATTAATAATAATAATAATAATTAATAATAATAATAATTAATAAAATTAAATAAATAATATAAATATATTAATATAATATAGAATAATATATAATATAATAATAAAAAATATAAATAATATAAATAAATAATTAATTATAATAATATAATAATAATAATTAAAAATATATAAATAATTAATAAATTATAAATATAATTAATAATAATATATAATAATTAAAATAATTATAATTTCTTTAGATTGAATTTGTATTATATGTTTGTTTTTATTGATAATTTATTATTAGTATTTTTAGTTCTTAGTTTTTAAGATTTCCAGATTTTATTACAGATATTAATAACAGTTCTATTTTATGAAGATATATACAGATTTTATTACAGATATTAATAGTATTTTTCTATTTTATGAAGATTGGGTAATTTTTGCCCTGCGAAATTTGTATGAAGTTTATCCTTGCAATATAGCCTGAATAATTTATTTGTAGACAAGATTATCTTCCTAGAATTGATGTCTTGCTTTTGTATATCAATTGTAATCGTAATTGATTACTACCTTCCAAACTGTATCAGCATCTTTTTATACCAAAACCTTCACCAGTCAAGAAACAGAAACTTACTTTAAATATACTCTTAATTATAATTGGTGTATTGAAAAAATAGTGTTGATTAATTTGTTAAAGCAACATTAAATTAAAAAATGTAGTAGTTTATTAAAGAGGTCTTTATTCTATGTGCAAATACTGAATTTGATGTAGCATAAATTTTAGATTTTTATTTATTTTTGAATTAAGGCTGGCAAGGGACACAATAATAATAATGGCAAAATTGTTTCTTAAAATAAATGGATCACTATACAATCCGAAAATATGATATCTTATGAATTGTTTGTATAAATAATAGAAAGTTTTGATAAACTTAGTGTATTCAGGTATAATTAAGGTATTTTTCTAACTACTACACTTTTAAATTGAATGGTGAACTGATGATATTTTTAAATGTACAAATGCTTGAAGACTAATTTTTCAGATATTATATCTCTCGGACGAAAGGTATATAAAAGATATAATAATATAATATATATAGATATAATCGGTGACACGGTGTGTAGTGTCAGTGTATACCGAAGAGCGGTAGCAATCATATATACTCCACAGTATATAAAGAGTGATATGGTGGTGATTATTACCAAATCTATGTATATTATATTATTATATATAATATACTTATATATATTATATTATATTTATATTATATATGGTATTGGTAGGGTGAATAAAATAATAATGATTATATCAATTTATAGCTATATATATATAGTGATATAGCAAGTGTGTATAGGTAGTAGTATATCATTTATTATATATGAATAAGAATAGTATATTAGTATATTATATGTCTAAGTTTTATGAATTCTTAATATATTAATTTATATTGCTATAAGTATTGAGAATTTGTGGAGTGGTACCTTTGAAGTAGTAGTATTAGTAGTGTAGTAGCATTACATTGTACGAAATTTTTATATACCTTTTTCTAGTCACTGGTGTTTCCTTCTATAAGTATATATAATTTTTTATATATATATTTGGGGTACTACTAGGTACTAGTGAGTGATATATAGTTATACATGAGTGTGAGGAGTATGAGTATTTAGCAATTTATGTATTTTGTAATATAGTATAGTAGTCTATAGGTTAATTATGTTAAAATTAACGTGTTATTACTATAGTTATTAGTTTTGTTGGATTAATTGTTAGTAAGCCCTATTGACCCTTATTATGGTTAGTATGTTAAGGTTTGAGTGTATAGTTAGTATGGTATAAAATATAATGTAATGTTAATGTAAATATATATTTAATATAAGAATTTATATATGATATGTGTGTGTGTATATGTAAGTATATGAGTGTATACAATAGGGTGGTAATTGAGGTATAGAAAGAAATATTTTATTAGGTTAGAACATGTAGTGTATAGTGATTGTAGATTTAGAGTAGTTATTTCATTATATAATACTATAGTAGATAGAATTTGTATCTATACATGTTACCGGTATATATAATTAAAGTGATCTCTAAACATCCCCATACCCATATATATATATATATCTTATCTCCCAGGTAGTATGTGAGGCTGACAGTGCTCATTGATATTACTATATAATATATATATATAAAATTGAGTGAGGTTGTGTTAATTTTTGCTATCTAATTTTGGTGAATGGTGACGTATACATATAGGGTATATTATATAGGTATATATTATATATATATATAATTAAGTTTAGATGCAATCCCATGCATTATTAATAGATATTCTATTAATAGTACCCTCTTACTATATCAATATAACGTATATATATATGATGGTATTTAGAAGTTCTGTAGCTGTAGTTAACTCATCTGGACTATTAGTGTTTCTGTCTTGTTGTGTCATCTTTTTTATACTGTTCCTAAACGCCGAAATTGAGTGCAAATTTCTTCCTGATTACCGGTCTACCTCTCTCAATTCATATTAAGCATACGATTCTTATTTTTTTCGCTAGAACAACGAAAGAGAAATTGGCGCCATACCAAAGTTCAGAACACAGTCATCTGATTAGTAGCTTATCGAGTCTTACTATAAGACCAATAATGCCAATAATAAATAAGCGTGTATATATATATATATAATATACTAGGGGGGTATCTAGTCATCATATCGGAGTTTTTAATTTATAGGTTATATACATGAGGCATTCAGTATAAAGATATGGATATATGATTTATAGGTGATATAAGGTTATAAGGTGGTATACGGTGTTGTATTCTTATCACTGTCCCTATCATACAGTTCGTGTTATACTAGTGAGGTATGATGTAGATAATAAATAATAACCATAATGGATAATAATATAAGTATTAATAAATATTAGCCTAATAATGAGTATTATTATATATTAGATAATAATAATAATAATAATAATTAAATAAGTATAATAAATGAATAGATAATAATATAGTATTTAAATGAATTAAATACCTAGAAGTATATATAGTAATAATAATTAATAATAATAATAAAAATAATAAAAAATAATAAAAAGCAATAATATAAGTAAGTCGAATATCAATAGTTACAGAAACTAATACAATAATCAACTAATAATAAGACGTAGTGATTAAGGCATGATTCATATTTATAAATAATAATCCTTATAATTTATAAAGATAATAATAATGTAATAATGAAATAAATATTTACAGTAATGAATAATAATAATAATAGATGGTGCAATTATAATTATGAATAAATATAAATCAATAATAATTACTAGAAACTAAGAATTAGAGTGATAATAAATAATTAATAATAATAAAATATCATAATTCAATAATAATAATAATAATAATAATAATTAAACTTTAGTAGTAGCAAATAGAAAGTCAATTACATTTATTTATTCTCTCTAAGCAATATAAATAAAATAATCAATCATAATAATAATAATAAAATTAATAATAATATATTCTGTATCCACCGTTCGCATTTAACATTGTAAACAAAGTCTGAAAAAGGTATTTGCAGTTACAGTTTTCATCCTAATAACAAGTAGAGGTACACATGTATATTTTATAAGTATTACTTATTTCAAAAAGCTCAGATCTATAATATTAGGTTGGCAATTTCGCCATAACAATAATGTAAAATGGGTAATAAACAACTAAGTTGCAACACAGTTTTGGTGTCCTGTTGAGCTCGCTCCCGAATACAATACATTCATTATCATGTGATTATTCATCAGATTTGTTAAATATTGACAGCTCATAATTTTTGAGGCAAACAACCCATACCCTATGCCTCTGTGCTCTTCCTCAATAGGTAATATTTAGATTGTGGTATTTTATGAGTAAAGTACGCACTAAGTAATAATAGTTAATTAGCATAATGATATTTAGTTACATATGGACTCAATTTCTATCGAGAGGTAGGGGAATAATTCTGAGTGAGGAGGTGTTTGATAATGGTCGCATAAGTTATCCCGTTGCAATAATTACAAAATTAATAACTACATTAATCTAATTAATTAATTAATAATCCACCTGTAAATAAACTTGAGATAATAATAATAATAAAGTAATTAAATATATAACATAAAATAATATAATAATATAGTGAATTAATCAATATACTCCTAAATAATAAATTTAATATCTGAGAATAGATAATGAATATAAAATCCAATTATAATAATAATAAGGTAATAATTAATAATTAATAATATTAATTGAATAATAATAATAATATAATTAATAAAAATAATAATAAATAATTAATAATAATAATAATAATAAATAATTAATAATAATAATTGAATAATAATAATAATAATAATAAAATAATAATAATAACAATAATAATAAGAAGCAGTCGAATTTTAGTGTTATTAACAATAATAATAATATAGTAATAGTTATAATAAAAATATAGTAGATAATAATAATATATATATAATAATAAAAATAATAATAATAAATAATAATAATAATAATTAAATAAATAATAATTGATATATGACATAACAATAATATATATATTATATTAAAATAACATAGATTCATATATAAGTGAATACTAATAATAATAATAATGAATATAATAATATTAATATAAAATTTAATGAAAAATAATAATAATTAAGAAAAGATTAGTATTAACTTTTCTCAAGGCTGAAAAAATGATCTTTTGGGATAAACAGTTAATCGTATTAGGAACCTTTATGAATAATTTAATTGATCAAATTACAAATATATAGATAATAATAATAATAATAATAATATAATAATAATAATAATAATAAATAGTCTAATCTCTATAATAGTATATAATAATAATAATAATAATAATAATAAAAATGATAGTAATATAATGAATGAGGAGAATAATATAAGTGACGATAATTGGAATACATAATCAAAATAAAGGTTAATAATAATAATCTGATATAGTGATTGAAAAATAGTTGAAGAAAACATAGTGAGGAATAAATGAATGTGAAATGAATAATTAATAAAATGGAATAGAAACATCAATAATAATAATAATAATAAATAATAATAAGTAGAATAGGATATACAGTACTCTCATCCTCATTTATGTTGAGAGTGAATAATAATCAGTGAATAATCATAATCTCTTTCCAAAAAGAACTCGTCTTCATTACAGACTTAAACTTTAAATGACTATTTATATTATATATGGAAGATTGCCAACTGATTTCTTTTTGTTTCTTGTTTTTTTGCTTATTTTTTTTATTTAGCTTGGAATATTGTGGATTTCTTTGTTTCCTCTGTTGTGAATTCTGTTTGCAGAAACCACTTTTCTTTTAAGACTATGCCCTCAGAGTAATAAAACTACATAGGTATTAAGGTTGTTAAAAAACATGAATGTAAGATTTTCATGTGAGACGGGCAAATAGATACCTATCTATGCTATTTTTTTAATAAGTTTTGATGTTGTAATGTTATGTATGTGTGCGTAAGTATTTTTATTAGATGTGAATTGAATTTTTACTTTATTCCAGTAGGAGCAACTTAGGAATTGAAGCTAAGAATATGAATATAATAATTTGAATAATAATAGAATTTTTATATTAGAATAATACAATTAATAATTATCTATGAATATAATATATCTAGGTATATATATTAGATAATATACGTTGTTAATAGTAGTCCTTATATATATATTTGATATTAGTGAGGTTAGTAATTAGCTGTAATTGAAGATAATGGTAAATCTAATTAATTAGGTGATAATATATATATATAGTGTATATTAGGGGTAGAAATGAATATAATAATTTATAAGTGAGTGAGTATATTTATCCGGTCTCCTAACCTCTCGCCTCCAATCCCCTTCAGGGCTCCATGCCTCTAGCAGAATGATATATTCATTGATCGGTTACATGGGATTTACTGAGATCGTGAGTGAAAGCCGGGAAGGCCTCAGTGGCACATGAGTGGCCGATTCCCTCCTGCGACGTTTGAGGGAGTTAATGCTTGCGGTGAGTACAGTGGAAGAACCTTGTACTCGTTCAGCGAGTTGTACAAATACTCGAGTGCGCCTTTGAAATGATACTGTTAGACTTTTCCTGCAGCACATGGTAAGGGCGTTCTGCGTACCCTTTTTTTCAGACCAATAACCCGCACAACAACGAGTAATCCACTCTGAGTTGGTCCTTACTAAAGTCTTATCTCAGGACCTTAACCTTGGAGTATTTCTGCTAAAATTCTTTGAAAATCCTCATGAACTGCTCATTTCCTCGATCATATGAAACCTCATTTCCCTTCTTTTCAGATTGTCAGTATGGCTTACGACGTGGTCGATAGTCAAACTTAGGGGTGGCATCTCGTGTTCCTATCTCCTGATGACTGATGGCTTTAGAGGCGCTTCAGATGAATCAAGATGTTGACACTTCCTCTGAGGCCTCATATATCTGGATATTTGTAATCATTAGGAGTTTATTTGTGCACCTCACGGTCGGCGTGAGCGTCTCTCTTAAGCTAAACCTTCCTATTTTGGATTTTGCCTTCTTCGCTTATGTGTGGTCTACATCATAGGTGTTTGAGTTTTCTTTGCGAACACCTTGCTGCTACGCCCTGTTTCCTTTTAACCCCGGTATTTATGTGCAACACTGGAACGGTGCTGCTATAGGAGTGGTTTCATTATTCGTTATTTTCATTTGTGTTATTAGCCTTTTCTCGCCCAATCAACCGCGCTTCTGCCACATCCCTCTCTGTTTATACTGTCCAAACTGTGTTATATAGCCTACTTTAACTCATCAAACAATCTTTCCTAGCCTGTACTTCTAACTCTGCACTTCTATAGCAATGACTCTAGTGCCAATTTCTTCCACACATTTCTAACTCTGTGCTCCCCTCGTTTGTATCTAGAGGTGACTCTCTTTTCTTATTTTATTTTCTTGTATTGGATAACATGTGAAACATGTTAAGACGGGGCCGCGGCGAACCCATTCCTTTGAAAAGGGCAATGCCCGTGGGGTGTGAATTATCTAAAATTTAGTATAATATATTTTAGTATTTAAGTGTTTTGATCACCTCTATAATATAATAGTAGTAATTTGTATGAAATAATTTTTCACCACTATGTGTAATTATAAATCTAGGAGACATATATATATAGTAAAATATTATATATAGTACTATTATATATATATATATAATATATATATAATATAATTTATTTTTCAACAAAAAATCGTTTGCAATTGGTTGCAATATTGAATTTTTATATACTCAACCCTCTGAGCGAGTAACCAGTGTTTAGATTAGGTTTTAAGTATAATGATACAAAATATCTCGGTATATTGTGCGGATTGAAGTAAGAATTTCCTGTTATAGGGCGCTCGAGACTTTATAATAAAATTTAATTTAGGGAGAAAGAGATTTTGAAGAAAATATTTACAGAATTTTTTAGCAATTAATGAGATTTGTAATTGAATAATTTTCATAGAGTAGTGGAACGTTCATTATTGAAACCCTGATGACGTTACCTTCTCAAGCTAGTTTGTGCCCTCATTGAACAATCGAGTGTGTGAATAGTTCACATGTTCAGGAGAGGAAACCGTCATTTGAACTCGAATGAAGCAGTTCCTTTAGACGCCCAGGAACGTCATTGAAGCCGTGAGCGCTTTCCTTTCAGAAGCGTAGGAATCGTCATCCTTTGTCATCGCTCATCTGAGTTTCGTTGCTTAGGAGAGGTGAGCAGTTTATTGGAAAGGATCCTGAATGTGTGAATGCGTGTTTAGGACACGGTGGATTTGTTCTTATGTTGTTTTCATTATTATACAGCTTTTTTTTATACTTATTGATATGATATTCTTTATCATCTTACATATTTGCGCTTATATACACTTGTCGAAGTCGGAAGTCGCACATATATTTGTTAACACTTACGATATTACATTTTGAGTTGACACTTTTGGACAAATTTATCTTTTCAACACTTGACGATTATTACCACGTTTACTTCTGACATAGTACAATGAACCATATATCTTTACTGCAAATAATAATAGAATCATAATAATAATAGAAGTAGTGTTATGATCATTGTTTCTTATTTTTAAATATGGTGCATAATCGAAAAACCTTTAATGGTAAGTATTTCAATGTGCCTCATAATATGCTTTATCTTTCCCTAGAAAATCTCTTGTGAGTACCTGCATAACAAATAATTAGATTCTTCTGATCTTATAAGAGGGCGAATGATATATTGGGAAAAGCTAATACAATTTGTACTCAATGAAGGAATATTCCTAATTGTTCTTTTATTTTCTTATATTCTACTAGAGGAAGCGACTCAAAGATTTTTTTTTAATATTACCGGGTTGATTTGTTTTCTGATAGCTGTGTGTTTTCCCGCCTTCTATGGAGTATGCGCCATATAAAAAACTCTTAATAAATGGGTGGAATCTAGAGATTTCACCTTATCATCTCTGCTGCGGTCACTATACTTTCTAAATCTCTTTTCAACTCTTTACAGTTTTTCCTTACCCTCCTTATCTAATCATATATATTTACAACTTAATCTTCATTCCTAAAAGTCATTTTTCTAATATCTCATACATCACGTGCCTCTAGCAATATTTAAATAGCTTATATTCATAACCTGCTTTGCAAGTTCTCTCTTTTCTTCTAAATGCTTTGACCCTAGACGTAACAGCTAGTCTTCATTCTAGGCATACACCCGTTCTAAACTTTTGATATGCACACATTCACACTCTGCGTTCTGGAAAATATCGACCTTTGATTTGCGATTCTTTTTTTTTAAATTAAAATTTGAGCACCTCATGGGATAAGCCGTACTCAAGAGTCGTCTCTCTAGGTAGTGTGACTACCTAGAGATACGGACGGGGAATATCAATCCGAAACCAAGAAAACGGAGGTACCTCGCGACTCTGCCCCGATATCGTTGAAGGTTCTAAACATTTTGACTATAATTGAAAACTGATTAAATCTGTTGGCGCAATTCTACTTCATACAACTATCCTGAATACTATGATATGGGATATTTACGCACTGGGAGTATATATATACTATATATATATTGGGGTATATATAGTGGTAGATATTACAGCCCATAGTAAATAAATATTTATATCTTACTAATTTTAATAAAATTTAAAACACTATATATATTATATATATATATATATATATACTGATATATATTTATGAGCTATAAGATATTTTATATTTATGTCTATATTTTGTGAACTAACATAATAAAATAAATAAATAATAATAAATTATATCTTTAAAATATGATATATATATTATTATATTTATATATATATTATTAGAAATATCTATACAATAGTAGTTAGGTTATCCCAAGTATTATATATAACGGTATGATGTCTATATCATTAACGGGTATACAAAACTTTATACTAACATCTAATATAATTAGTTATCATATATAGCTCAAAATTATTTTTTATTCCTCAGTTATATTTAATATATGA
>JABUQX010046040.1:0-5000 GCA_015478945.1 Trachelipus rathkii | reverse complement strand
TCTACGGAATAAAAATAAAACATTGAAATATACTTACGGATCATTAAAAGGGGGCAAGCCAGACACCATCTGATATACAATACATCCTAAAGCCCATAAATCTGAGTTACGGTAGTTGACAGCCTAGGGTAATATAAGGGTACTTCATAAAAGTAAAAAGATAATATTAAAAAGTGGTATAAAGAAACGATAAGAAAGTATGAAGCAATGAAACAACAATAAAGTGGTGTAAAAAGGGCAAGCACGAAATAGAGTGAGAGTCGAGTTGTCAAGGTTGACCAGCCCATAGTTAAATGAGTCGAAAAGTAGTAAATGTGTAGGTTATGCGTAAGGAAGGACTCAACAAGAAAAAAGTAATATTAAGGATGATTGACAACAGTATAATTGAAAAAAAAAGAGGTACAAAGTGTAGGTAGGAAAAAAGAAGATGCGAAATCAATGGGTGAATGGCACATGAAGAAGAAAGGCCAAGAATGAGAAAGAAGAAAAAAAATTAAAATATGTGTCGACAGGAAATAAAAAGCTCTAATGAAAGGGGAGAGAGGGTAGATATGAGAGTACAACATGGACGGTAGAGAATGAAACAAACTACGTGAGTGAGCAGTATATAGGAAGGTAGAGCACAAAGTACGGTTTCACCCAAGGGGATAAAAACACATAGATATAGAGTAGAAAATATTATATATATGAAATATGAAGAATATATAGAATAAGATAGATATAGAGATAAAATATATATAAGAGATTAATATATATAAAGAAAATATAGAGAGATATTAAGATATATATATATAGTTAATATAGTAGAGATGAATATGAATAGACGAGAGATAGAAATCTACAAAAAATATAAGGCAATATAGCGTAAATGGAAGAAAAAAAAAATAAAATGAATAAAAGTTACCGACGTAATACTTACTAGCCTGGTTAGTAAAAAATAATAGAGTTACAGCTACCGCAGCTATAATGTGGAATCTTTGCCCAGATGGAGTATTTAAGAGTAAAAGGGTGTATGGTATAGGAGTAAATCAACTAGAATACATCTATTAAAAAAAAAATATGAATTATAGAACAAAAAAAAACGATAAAAGATGGATAGGACCAGGGAAAGTCATAGGAATAGATGACGATCTAAAATGGAAAAAAATGTTAAGCCAAGAGGCGGTAATAATAAAAATAATACTGATACCTCTAAGGCGCTAGATATATAGTATGAATCATGAACGCACCGAGGTAAGACAAGTTGAATAGACTATTGTTGACGCATGATATAGTTAGACCACAGATTACGCTGGTATATATACGAAGACAAAAAGACGTTATGAATATCTCGCTATATTACTTAGCTAATTTCAGATGATGTATAAGATTATATAGTTGTTACTAAGTTTGCCTCATATATACTCAGATAGATAAAGTCATAAACACTAGGTAAGTAGATAGCAAAACGTAAAGGCTAATAATAGTAGGTATTTATATAACATACGAGAGACTTATGAACTTTTTGCCGAAAGACGCAAGGCAGGATTAGAGTGCTAAGAGTCCATTAGTGTAATTGGAAGAGAAGTAATCGTTATATAAATTGGTTAATGATTAATAAATCATGAGGGTGATAAGCCCTTCGGTTACGTACTGAAATCCACGTATCGATAACCTAAACTTAAGGAGGCTAGAAATAACAAAAAGTTGAATACAAAAAAATTATTATTGATGTGTTATGTTTCTTTCACGATACGCAGACTATGAAACAATGAGATCCAGAAGGTTCCACGACCATGTCAATGTTATTAAAACAAGCTGTACTGGCATAATGAGGACAAAAAAGAGACAGAATAGTGTAAAGAACACAAGAAAACGAGAGCGGAAAAAAAGAGAGGAATATCTTGGGCATAGAACGTAGTAGGAACTAAAGAAGTGCCCTTAAAATAAAAGAAGGACGGAAAGTCAAAAGTAAATAGAAATTACTAAGTACAGGGAAGTGAGGGGGGAAAGTTCGAGTGAGTTAAATGCATATTATAGTGGGGGGATAGGCCTATAACGTGGGTAGTATATTATTAAACAATGACGACACTCTTTCATAATAGTGGTATACTATATATATATAGGTAACGTATACATCGTGTAGGGAAAGAGGGTCAGAAATATAGTTACTAATTAGCAATATAAACTGTAGTGAATGAAGGTCACCTAGTAAGAATAAGCTTAGTTATATAAAGTTGCCAAGGAATTATATGGGAGGAAATTTAAAACTATAGTTACGTCGTTAGAGAATAACTAATAACACTATACTATAAAACATAGGGGCGAGTTATATAGACAAATATGCCCTGAGGTATAGACCCTGCAATCACTATAGGATATATTAGGAGTATAGTAGTTTATCCACTTGCATAGTTAACAAGCTAAGGTTATAAGTATAGGTGAATGTTAATAGATATATATAAGTAGCCAAAATAGTGCATATATAATGCAATATAAGCTTACCCTGCTTTACTATTCTTCCTAAAAAGTTGTTTATGAATACTTGATCAGAATGAGCGAATTTGAACCTTATTCATGAATCAAGTACATTGGAAGTAGAAAAGATAATAGCACTATATTATAAAGAAAAATATATATACGGTATATATAGTATAATTACTTTACATGCTAATGCTACGTATCAGCTAGGTATATATATATAGGAGATAAGAGCTAAATTAAAAGTTGCATAGCCTTAGAGAATAAAGAACGAATGTTAGAAATATATATATGATCAAAAGGCGAAAAACAGATCAACTAACATGATACTAGAAAATAATACTACGAAATTACAAATGTAATTAAAAAGAAATGCACAGCTCCTCCTCCATATTCTAATCACCCACAAGTATTTGGTTCAAAGATCAGACGTATTTTGTACCTTCACGATTTAATTAGGTAAGCCAGAAAGTTTACGCATATTATATAATCTGCAAATGTTTTTTAACCCAACATATGCTTGATTTAGACCAAATATGGGACATATAGAAAAGACTGCATATTATCATTGAGATTACTTGAATTATTCGTTGAAGTATATACATGTGATGATAATAGATACTGAAGATTTCACGATATAGTATTGAGTAATAAATAATAAAATAAATATTAAGGATAATAATAAATAATAGATGATGAGTGTAGTGTAGTAGTATATATAATATATAGAATAAGATAATAGATATAATAAATATAATATATAAAAATAAATAATAAAATAAATTTAAAATATATTATAGTTATAATTGTTACTTTCAAGATGTTGGTAACAAAAATTCCAAATATCCGAATAACGAATTCAAGTATGATAAACACTTTTTAGGAAAATAGAGGATAATAGACAGGGTAAACTCAGATATCAATATATGATGATGTAAAGGTTATAATATAATAGTATATATATAGGGTATATAAGTAAGGGATGATAGTAGAGGTAGAGTATTTAATAGAGTTGATGAGGCAGGTATATATACTAAGTAGATAGGTAAGTTAGGGTATATATAATAGGGGAGGTATTAGAGGAAGAAGAAATATATAATATACTGGAGTGATTGAATAATTAGAGTATAATATATAGTATAGAGTAGTTATTATAATAATAATAGTAGATGATGATAGAAGGAGTGAATATATATATATATATAGTAGTAGTAGATGATACGATGGTGGAGGAAGATGGGAGGTAGAGCGAGATGAGGTAGTTAAGTTAAGCGTTATAGAGATGAGGTGAATGTAGTTGAGGTAGGTAGTAGGTATATATATAATATAATATACTATATATATATATTAGTAGGATAGTGTAAGTAATGATGATTAAGGAGTAGGAGAGTAGGAATAGTATATGATAAGAGTATACAGAGGATAAATATAGTAGAGATGAATTAATAATTATTTGACCTCTGTATCCCAAGATATATGATAGAGTTACGGACAAGTGACAGAAAACCGAGAAAGAAATAAAGTGAGAAGAACATGAGACGGCGGCAAGATAGAAAGAAAGAGATAGTCCCCAGCCAGCCGCACGTTGTAATCGCACCCTATTATATCCTTAAGTGAAACTTCGTACGCAAGTTTAAGGAAATCCATCTTAATGGCTACATGCAAGACTAAGCGGAATCCCTCAACGTTTGGGTAACTCGTCAAAGTAGAGGTTCAATGCGCGCATTTTCCAGAGTGGATTCACAAACGTAGTTATCAACCTCTCAGCGCAAAAGACCATCCATTTATTCACTCTTTATTAGAGCACCTATCTTCTCGCCTCTATGCGCAGGAAGCTCGACTCAGTTTAACTGCATTGCACTTCAGGGAATTCATAGGTGCATGGTAGCATGGAACCTAATTTACCGAGCTTTTAGCCTTCAGCCTGATTGGAGTGTTAAGAGGCAGAGTCTGGATTCCCAGCAAGCGAAATCGAACCATTATACAATCCCGATAAGGAGATCAAAGAGCGACTATACATGCACATGCTGATTTCCATGATAGAGAGCTAAAGAACCAAATAAGATTTACAAATGGAATGATAGGTAGATAGATATATGATAGTGTATATATATATGAATTATGAATATAATAAATAAGTGTTTAATTATATAATTAATAGTTAGAGATCATGATACATTAATTTAGTATGATGAATCAGGATTAATTGATAATGATAATGTGAATAGATATAGGTTATATATATAAGGAATATAGTAGATAGTCATAATATAGATGGAAGTATGGATGAGTAGAAGATAATTATAAATAATGAGATATTATATAAGTATATAGGGAGTGAGTATAATGACCAAAAGTATGTAAGCATTAGTGAAAAGCTAATTACTAATTTTAATCGAGCGTAATGAGGCATATACAGAGCAAATTGACTAAGAGTAAGTTACAACGTGTAATAGGGATCAGAGGGACGGGTATATATATATATTATATATGATCATATAAGCTGAGTAATAGGGGATAGATATACGTAAAGGTAGGGG
>JABUQX010046039.1:0-32500 GCA_015478945.1 Trachelipus rathkii | reverse complement strand
ATTATTATTATTATTATATGATTTTGTTGCTTTTCCAAACCACCTGAAAGTATATCTTTCTACATAAGAAATTTTCTCTAATATTATCCTAGAATAAAATAAAACTTTTGACTTAATTACAATACCGAGCTTTCGTCCATATACTTCGAACTTGGCAAATAAATTATTTAAAGTGTTCTTTATAGTTTTCTTTATAATATACTGGGGGAAGTTATTATTTATTAGATTCTGCGTTATTCTTTTAATTTCTATATTAAAAAGGGTCCAATCAGACGATTTCTTAAACGCTCGGTGAACTAAAGTCTTTATGGCAGAAATTTTGTAGTTTAGAGGAGTGAAAGAGTCGAAATTCAAGTATGTTCCTTTATCTGTGTAGATTTATCATAGACACTTCTATTATTATTATTATTATTATTATTATTATTATTATTATTATTATTATTATTATTATTATTATTATTATTATTATTATTATTATTATTATTATTATTATCATCGATGCACTATAACTAGAAGGATTTCCTCCTTTGTTTCAGAATTGAGATAGGGTTTATATTAGTTCTTTATCAATCTGAATTTGTTTGTATAAACAACACTTCTTCCCATTTGTATGCAGTAATAACTTTGAAATTTAATTTGTTCCCTTCTCAGTTGCTATCAAGGTTCATTCGTATTTGTTTATAATTATAATAATCTTTTCTCAAGTCTCACTATCTCAAAATGAGGTCATCACCCAGAAAATTGCAACACCGGTGACTAAACCATAAGCCCAAGAGGCATTCCTGCTCCACTTCAACCAGTGGTATACCGACGTTTCTTGCTCCACTTCAACCAGTGGCATACAGATGTACTTAAGCAGCTGTACTGCACCTCACAAACGGTGTATCCTATTTTTTTTTGGTGCTTTATATTTGTTCTCTCTTTATTACTATAGATATAACAGAAATTTTAACTTTTTTTAACTTTTAATTAAGTAATTAGTTGATTAATTAAGTTTTGGATTTGTGTAAATATAAAGATAATTTGAATGTTAGGTGCCATTTTTTTAAGCACGAGTGTAAATCATTTTGATCAAAACACAATGGCCCTTCCTCTGTTCCAAATTAAAGTAACGAAGAATGAAATTGCATTACTCTTCGATTTCAATCATAGGAAAAAAACATAAAAACATAAGACGCCCAACTCTCTTTTGTTTTAATCCTTCGGTGGCTTTAATTATTATTTCTTCTTCAGGAACCTCTAAATAGAGGAGCAACTTCGGTATTGAAATAGAGTGGTATACACTATGTGGTCATGTTTAATGCATACAGGCATGATTACATGTGTCTGTTTCAAAGATTGAGGGGTAACAGGATGGTTCTTCACGCTACAAATATAAATAACTAATTACCATAATAACAAAAATTATCTTGAAAAGAGAGCTTCAAGATATTTTTTTTTCTCTTTTCTTTTTTTGCAAAGCGATAAAAATCTATGGCGTTCTTTGTTCTCAATTAAGTAAGTTATATATATATATTATATATATAGATATTATATATTATATATATAATATATATTATATTTAATTATTATTTCTTCTTCAGGAACCTCTAAATAGAGGAGCAACTTCGGTATTGAAATAGAGTGGTATACATATATGTGGTCATGTTTAATGCATACATGCATGAATAACCCGTGTCTGTTTCAAAGATTGAGGGGTAACAGGATGGTTCTTCACGCTACAAATATAAATAACTAATTACCATAATAACAAAAATTATCTTGAAACAGTGGGGTAAAATGAATTCAAAATTACTTTCCGCTTTTTTTTCTCTTTTCTTTTTTTGCAAAGCGATAAAAATCTATGGCGTTCTTTGTTCTCAATTAAGTAAGTCAGTCGCACTTGCAAAAAAAAATAATTAATTGACAACAAGAACGGAATAGAGTTGTTAATCTACCTTATCGAAGCTAAATTAGGTGGTTGGATTAAAGAATTAGAGAAAAAAATGGGGACTTGCATTACTCACTCCTTCTCTCAATATTATCTCTTCCCCTCGATAGGAGATACCAGAATTGATTATCTCAAAATACGAGTTATAACCGCTATCTGTGTAAGTGGGTGGATGAAAGGTAGATTGAATACTCTTCACACATTCTATTAATGTGTCCAAAAGCTATTAAAACCTGTCTCCCTTCTAAGGTATCTGCTTGATTCAGGTATAATAATGGCGAAATATTTACCGTATCACAATTACAGGTATTTAAAATATTAAGAGATAATTTTCGTATTTCCAGTTTTAAATTCTTCTTGATTTAAAGAAAATAACTAAACATGTTAAAGTTAATTCTACCTGCTACATCAAACCAACTCTTACTACTTATAGCTATTTATTATATATATAATATTATTATATATTATATTATTTTGATTATATATAGATAAAAATATGATATATGATATTATATATATATATATATATATATATATATATTATAATCTCTAACAACCTCCCAGGAAGGCTTTCGCCTGCGGTTAGTCCGAGCATTCTTGCTTCTCTGCGCCCGAAAACTCTTAACCCTGGTAGAAGCACTTCGAGAAGATCATTTCTCGAGCGCATGTGGTTATCCGTACGCCCAGGGTTCTTCAAAGTTAAACACCCTCACGGTAGGTTTTCGCCCTGATTCAGTAGAACAATAGCATCTTCTTCCATTAGGCCTCAACACTCGTTCTCCTAAGCTCTCCAGAGGATCTGGCTTCTAGGCCATAATATTCCACGCTGGTCCAGGGAAGCTATGAAAGCAAAAATGGAAAGATGGCCGGGTTGCGTAGCCCATGTCGCACCTATGACAGCGACAGAAACTTCATAATCCCTGACTACCCGTATAAGTATCCATCATTTATCGAGCAAGTATAGTATATTATAGTGATAATATATATATATATTATATATAGGTCTTATATATATACTATATCATATTATATATATATATATATTGTAGTATATAATAGTATATATATATATAGATATACATATAGATATATATACGGTGAATCGATATATATATTATATTTATCAGAGGGCGACTCCTATATACTCGTGCTGCTCGTATTTAGCACGAGTTAGATGTCACGGAAACAATGGATCTTTTTACAATTCAGCTTTGGTTAAAAGCTGCGATGTTTTTTTGCAAAAAAAATTGTAGCCAAAGAATAAAAAACGAATAATTAATATAAAAGATTTATCGTAAAATTTAAAAAAAAAGTGCAAGAATCATAGCGATTAAATAAAAGCTTCATTTATACAATCAATTAAAAAGGTGTCTCTTCGGCTCGAATGAAATAGCGGAGATTGTATGTGTGAATTTAAGATATAAAATTGTTTATATTGTTGCCTTTGGCATCTCTTAGTAAAATTTGGGTGTTTCCATAGGAAAAAAACCTAATTTGTATGTATTAGTGTATAAGTATTTAAGTTTTATTTTAAATATATATATATTATATTATATATATATGAGGTGAGGTAGGGTGTGGGTAGGGGTGTAATATTCAAAAAGATGTAGAAAACTTAGAAGTGAATAAATATATATATATGTATATAATTATATATATGATATATATATAT
Organism: Trachelipus rathkii; assembly: GCA_015478945.1. Classification (NCBI taxonomy): domain Eukaryota; kingdom Metazoa; phylum Arthropoda; class Malacostraca; order Isopoda; family Trachelipodidae; genus Trachelipus; species Trachelipus rathkii. The sequence continues at coordinate 28,898 of JABUQX010046039.1, read as the reverse complement.
AAGTATATATTATATTATATTGGAAAATAGTTTATTGTAGATATTATTATATGATATATATTATTATCATAGTATATAGTCATATGTAGGATATATAGGTATATATATAGATATTATATTATATATAGTATTTATTATATAATATATATATAGTATACCGTATGGAAGAGGAGAGAGAGAGAGAGACGAGAGGAGATGAGATGAGAAAGGAGAGGATGAGAGAAAGTAGAGAGAGGAGAGAGCAGAGAGAGAGCCCAAGTAGTAAAAAGTTACTAGAGTTTGAAAATATTATACTAATATATAATATCATAATATATATATAGTAATAGCCTATATCATGATATAATAATTATCATAAATGTATATGTATTTATATATATAGTAAGGCATTATATATATAAATATATATTATTATATGCTCTATATATAGAATATATATATCATAATTAATATATATATGATATATATATATATTATATCATAACTATATATAGTTTATATATTATATTGTGAGTGTGTTATAGTATAAGTATACTATATAACTATAATATCATATACATATATACTATAGTATATATCTATATATATATATATGGTTATGTAAATAGATATATATATATTATATATATAGTGGTATATATAATAATATATGTGTGTGTGTGTGGGTGTGTTGTGTGTGTGTGTGTTAGTGTATATTTAATGAATATAATATATATATATATAGTTATCAGGACAAGATATAAAATTTATTATTGCGTGCTCCCTGCGTCTCCTCTGCTTCTTCTCTCTCACTCTCTTCTCTGCCTCTCTCTCTCTGCTTTCTCGTCTCTCTCTTCTTCCTCTTCTCTGCTCTCTCTCTCTCTCTCTATATTAATATATATATAGATATATTATATAGAGATATATATTATATATATATATTAGTATATAATATATAATATATATATCTTAAGTATATATATATATGTGCAAGAAGCCCTAGATTTATTGATTCACGTTGCGAAAGCTTCTATGGGAGGGTATAATCGTATGGAGTCGCCTCGCCTCGGCTCGAAGGTAAGCTCGAGCGACTCGAGCGAGTCGATGTGAGTTGGCCAGGTAATGAGTGAACCACGGAACGCAGTGCTACATAATTGGGTTTGGTTTTTTTGCGAGTTTCTTGAATAGATGGAATCTCTAGAGTGGCATAGCACGGATGGTTATAGAGTAGGCAAAAACAAGTACTGATTTGCGTGTTCTTGCAATACTGGCCAAGTTGAAATTAGAAGAAAAACTATATGTTGATTGCATGTTATTTAGCGAAAAAGAAATTCCCAATTTAATTTTAGGTGTTTCAAATGTAGCTTTTTTTTTATCATCCACTCCTTTCAAATTTGCGAGCGCTCTAATCGCAAAATTCGTATTAGGTTAGGTAGGTTACGTACACTATCTAACCTAACCTAAACTACCTAACCTAACCTACTTTAAACTAACTTATTCTAACCTATTAAAAACTTTGAAAACTGACATCAGCTTTCAGTGATCAAAAAGGTAACGTTTAATATATTATCATATATATTATATATATATATATAATATAATTAATATATTATATATATTATATAATATATATATATATATATATATTAGTATATATGAATATTATATTCATATATATAATATATATGCTTGTTAACTAGAGAAGCGTAACTCAGTTGACTTTGAACGGCCTGAGACGAGGACGAGGCGGACTACACATATACTTAGGTTCGGCACAAGTATCCAAGAAATTAGACTTTTGTGTTAATATATATTATCTTAATGTTCTTATAATATATACATATATATATTATTATATTATATATTAATCACATATACTATATATATATAATAGTATATATATATTAATACAATATATCATATATACTATTATATATATATAGTTGATTATCTATATATTCTATATATATACTATATTAATATATATAATATATATAAGTATCATAGTAACACAAAATTACTAATTATTCAATATGAGATATTGGACAGTTACCATAGTTTTAACAGTTTTCTTAGCTTATAACTTGGTTTATGGGTACCGTATCATTGTTTTTTCTTTCAAATTCAGATATGTGTAGAATTTAATATATAATTATGTCTTCATACCGAAATGCTCGCGAATCACAGTAACAACGTGGAAAGTTATTTTAAATTTTTTTAAATTAAAAACGAGTGTTTTTAGATCCTATGGGTAGGAAAAGCAAAACAACTTAGTAAAAATATTTAATCAGCAGAATATTCGATTGATGACATTGTCTTCAAACTTTTCTCTCCGCTTTTTCGGAGAAGAACATGCGAGCGCCCCTGTTTACCATTTATAATTTTGATTCAGGAAAAATAGCATTTATATTTCTCGACATCTTCTACATTATTGTTTAAGATTTTCCATAATAATTCATTTGTTGTATCTCTTAATATTTGGTTATAGATGACCTATTTTCACAAAAGAAAAAAGGGAATTTTGTATCAGTGTAAATAAGATAAAGAAGGTCCGAGCGAGCAAGTTGTTGTACCAAAGACATAACTCTTAGCTTAAAGCTACGAGTTGTAGGAATCGCCTCTGGAATTCATCATAATATATATATATATATATATATATAATAGGTAATATATATATTATGATATATATCATCTATAATATATATTATATACTGTATTAGATATATATATAGTATATATATATATATATATATATTGATATAAAAGCACAACGCATTCCTTTCTCATACCAACCATATCCTCCTTCCTCATTCTAAACGGTGAGTGGAGAGGCCATATCCGTCACTCAATACTTGCCTACCACTTTCCGACTCCCCACCCTAATCACCAACATGGGCCTCAAAAAATCCCACTCCACACTCAACAGACTCGACAAACCATCCCACAAAACATCATAAAGCGTGATTTAAAATGCACCATCACAATTAGAGCATACTAGTGGACCCAACCCGTAGCTCGGTGAGCAACAGTTACCCCGCGATTACGCAGTTTTAATAGTCTGCTCGCGGCTGCGCGTATTCAATATTCATTTACGTTTATTAAAAATAAATCGCTTTTTCATATATGATATATTATGAACTATATATTATTACTATTGATCTAATAATATATATATAGATGGATGAAATAATATAGTTATATATACTATATACGTATCTATGTATATATAACCTATATCATATATAGTATATAGTAATATAGATATATTTTGGCTCGGGACGACAGAACTTTATGAAATTTGCTCGAGATAAGAGACGAAGGGTTGGTCGGACCACATGCAAGATAGAGCAAAAGAATATAGATCATAAGGGAAACGTAATTCAACGAAGATATATATAGAAAGCGCAAGATATAAGGACGAACAAGATCAAAAGTACACGAGACACAACACTAATTTTTCCAAAAAAAGTTTCTGCAATACCCACTGTTCATCTTGTGGATGATTGGATTTACGAAATATAAAAATTTATTTGAATTCTATATCTACAGTAATTACTGTATCGCTAACTGCTAAATAAGCTCTCCTGTTATCCTAGCATATAACATTAGTAAGTCTTACTCAAAAAATCCGTAAAATAATATTGAAGGGATAAGAAATATGGGTGAGTATCTTCAAAGAGATATAAGCATTACTGTTTCCATTTTTGTAATATACCTATTACAGCTATGGCAATCTCCATATTACTACCCCAATTCCTTCCTAATATCAAAATTTTATAAACCTATGCAGATGACACTGACACATATAAGACACCCCTTACTAATGATATATAATCCATATTAGGCTAATACAAGATTACATACATCAATACTTTACCTAAATCGTCTAGAATCTTGGTTATCTTCTAACAGAATTAGCCTCTACCGAGAAATCATCTATAACCCTGATTACCACTGACAGACACCAATCATCATTACACTTGCAAGTAACTCTAAATAGCTCCATCATCTCCCTAAATAAAACACCCAAAATACTCGGCATAACCTTTGACACCCCCTTCACTTTAACACCTCACATTCAAAACATCATAAGCACAGCAAATAGAAAATTAAAAATGTCCTACGAACTCTATCTCAGCACAGTTTCAGCAATGAAACAACCACACTGACAACTACGTACAAACAATTGTCAAAAACTGCAATCAACTATGGATCAACAGTCTGGTAAACTCAAACCTCATCTACCAATAGAATCAAAATACAAATAATACAAAATACTGCCCTTCGAATAGTCACAGACTGTCTGAAAACCATCCCAATCCAGCATCTACACGAGGAAACAATAATCATCCCCATTCATTAACATTTAGACATGATAAGAACACAATTTTATGATAAGGTTCTCGACCCGATCCACCCATGCAACAACTATTTACAAGATCACACTATGCATCGTTTAAAATTCCCTTCCTCTTCCGCTTCCCTCTACTAAGTCGAATTCTTTAGAGCCATTCTCATTCCTCCTCCTCTCTTAACAACACTTCTCTCTCAAAACACATTCACACATTCTTTAAACAGCAATACCTCAACAACCGCCCACCAAACCACATCATAAACGGCCGCCACACTGAAATATCACCAACACAAAATACACTCCCACGAATGATTCAAATCTCACTCTCTAGATTGAGATCCATGCATCACCCGGATCTCCCCCTGGAAGCTACAGACACAGGTAATATCGACTCCAAGACGCTACCACTCCACTATGTCGCATATGCCTAATAGAGGCTGAAACAGTTGATCACCTCCTTTTAAGGTGTCCCCACTCACTCCCTACAGAACACTATATCAGATTTCCTCCGTGAGAGACCTGTGGTTCCGCCTGGTGGAAGTTGCTGGGTTTATGGAGATGACATGGACCCCTAAATAAGGGGGGCCCCAGGGGCTATATAATATATATTATATATATATGAAGTAATATAATGAGAAATATATATATATAATTATATATGAGTGTTATGCTTAGGATATTGAAGATAATATATATATAGTAGTAAATATATATAGATAGTATATATATATTATTGAGTTTTTTATTCCCTTGAGGTTGCCCCATCAAAGAAGTTACACTATGAAGGTAGTTAAAATTAGGTCTTCTTCTCCATATAATATTATAAGGTTCACAATGAAGTAATTTAAAGATAATTCATAAAAAAAAATATAAACACAGGTTCGAGCTTTCGTGGATCCGAAACATCACACTTCGTCAGAAACTAAGGCAGCTTGAAGTAAGTTCCTGACGATCGAAGCGAGATGGATCGGATTCACGGAAGCTCGAACCTGTGTTTATAATTTAAATAAAGAATATTTTAAATTACTTGTTTGTGACCTTATATTATGTATGTTTTATAAAGTATGTTCTATACAAGTAAAACGCCTTCATAGTGTCTTCTTTTCATTGTTGGCAAACCTCAGGGAATAAAACAACTCGATATAGTATTATAACGCAACGAGGCAATAGTAGCATGTGAGAAGAAATACTTTAATACTATTATTATATATAGTTGTATATGATAATTATAATTACTTATTCATACACTTATCTCATTTTATACTCATATATACCATTTATATATGTATTTATATATATATTAACTAAATAGTATTTTATATATATATTAATAAATAGATATAATTATAGTGAGGTTAAATTATATTATTATTATATCTATATATTAAAGTGATATATATATAATATATATATATATATACTATATATATATATATATGATATATATATATTATATTACTATACATATAATCAGTAATATATATAGTATAACTATATACTTAATTATATACTATTATACCTACATCATATCGCATATTATATACTTATTATATATGTGATATATATTCATAATAACGCATTACTATCTTAATACTAACATTATTAGTTATGACTTCTGACCTCAAAATAATAATTCGATATATAGATATATTAGACCCTATACTATATTACTTAGTATTCTTCACTCATTCAGTATCACTGCGATCGCTAATTGTCAAGTTATTTATACTATATACCATGATGATAATATACTACAAATATATTTAGTAATAACTATATATATAGTAATATAGATTAATATGAACCGATAATATCATATATATTATATGAATCTAATTATATCACCAATATATAATGATTATAAATTTCTCAATAACACATTACGATATATAGATAATATACTATATATATATATATTCTCTACTGAATATAATATTTAAATAGTATTTCTATATTTTCATATATAGATCATAGATGTATAGAAAAGGTTTAATTTAGTTGTGAAGCTCTAAATTATATATTATATTATTATTATTACTTCGACTATAATTTTATATATAGATAATACTCTATTATACTATATATACAATATCATAATTATTATACTATGTAGTGATATTATATTTATAGAGTATATATATGAATATTATATATATATAGTATTATATATATAGTATACATATATATAATATTATACCGCTTACTTACCGTCCTAAATTACCTACGTTGGAAACTTATAATACTACTGTCCATATAACGCCTTATAATTATATCTAATATAAAACTTTACCCAAATCCATATTCTCAATATATACTAATTACTATCCATACTTCGCTCCTCAGCATATACTTTGATAATCATTATTCACTTAGTAATTTATTACTATTATAATACTGCAGTATTTCCATTCTTCAACTTTCTTCATAACCCTACCCTATATAATTGTATTCCATATATTACCTCTACTATCATTACGTAATTACTCTCACTCATCCCCTCAATATATAACTACTCATTATATCTTTCTTCCATTATTGCAACTCAATCAAATAGTAACGCTACACCAATCTCATTTAACTATACACACTTACCTTCATATGCTATACTAATTTAGCTCGTTTTAGATTTAATATGTGTGCAGTAATTTTCGAAAGTGTCTTCCCACTACTTCCCTATCAATATACTCACTACTACTAATTTTATTTTAATTACAGCTTATCAATATAATAAGCAACGTATAATCTTCCTATATTATTTCAATAGTACTTCTATAGCTAATATGATTCACCCATATGTATCGTTGGATTTACTTGCAATCTATTCACATCAAAGCCTTATCTCAGCGCATTTTACTATTATATATTCCATGTAAGAGAATTATACCTAATTTTCCATTGTATGTCCTCATTCATCGTCCTTTCAAACTATGTTTCATTAGCCTCTTTAATTTTACTTCCTCGTTAATACACTCCTATTTTATAAGTATTTTATACTTTTACGCTCTATTTATATAATACTAAAGCATCGTATTACTTATTGAACAGGTTTACATCCTTCATTACATATATATTATACTATATTATATATATATATATATATATTATATATATAATATATATATATTATATATATATATATAATATTGATTATCTTGCTGAGTTTATACAAAAATGAGGTGAATAGATGGGATCCCCATTGGGTCCAACGTAAACAAGTTATTTAGGTTCCTTAGCAATATGGGACATATATATGGGGCTCGGTAGGATGAAATAAGAAGATTCAGTATATGTTTGGATAAGTAGTGAAAGAAAATAATAAGTATCTTACGAATAAAATTATGGAGAAATGGTGAAATACTTTAATTACAGTGAGAAAGTTTAAATAAGGGATTATTTGCTTGAATGATATGATAATTGCTGCTCCATAATCTGATTCTTGTAATGTGTGATTTGTTTGAAACGAGGAAATTATCAAATTATTATAGTGATATGATTATATAGTTGATAGGTCATATAGTGTTTTTGGATAAATGAGCTCACAGATATTTGATAATTTGTTGTAAGTAAAGTAAAGTATCAGATATAGGATTTACAAGTGTAGGGTAAAGGTATTGTTGTTCTTCATATTAAAAATAATCATATATCTAGAAAATAATTTCAATATTTAATATCTAATATTAATTACTTAAATAGTATTACATTATTATTATTATTATTATATATTATTTTATATTTATATTATGTAATTATTAATTATTATTAATCTATATATTATACATTATATTATATTATATATATTACATTATATATTATTATATTATATTATATAATAATTTTGCTCAAGGTTGCAAATATGAACTATATGACATATTCTCAAAAGTGTGAATAAATAGATAATAATAATATTAAAGGCATTGATAATAATTTAACATACATGATAATACAAGGCATATTTTATAAATATATACTTTATTTTATTATACAAAAAAAGTAATATAATATATATTATATAAACACCAAATAATAAGTCCCATTAAACAAAATCATTTAATAATATTCGTGAAATGGTTATAAAATATATTAAATATTAATAAAATATATTATGTATAACTTATATATATCTATATATATATATAATATATATATTATATATTATTGATAATTAATTATGAAATATATAATAATATATATTATATATGATATATATATATATAATATATTATATATATTTTATGTATTTATTTTATTAAATTTATTTAGTTTATATTATTAGATGATTATAAATCTATGACATATTTTATCTAAATATATATATATATATATATATTATATATATATATATATATATATATATATATTAATATATATGTATATATGTACTTTACTAATTTTTATTTAATATTAGTATATTAATATTTTAATACCAGAATATATAATATAATATATAAATTATGTATATAATTTTAGATAGAATGTATAATTATTTTATTTTTATTAAATTATATAATTATATATTAATATTAATATATATATATATATATATATATTATTATTTTATATATATATATAATAATGATTTTAGTTTCATAATAATAATACAAAATATATAAAATAATATTATACTATATATATGATATATATTATTAAATATAATTTTATATATATATATATATTTTATATATATATATTATTATATATATATAATATATAATATATATATATATATATATATATTTATATACTAATATTATATATAGTATATATAATTATTATAATTTAGTAAATATTTATATTAATGAAATTATATATCATATATTATATATATATTATATCATATTAATTATTATATATATAATTATATTATTATATTAATTATATTAAATATATATATATATATTATATTAACTTTAATAATATATATATATATATATATATATATATATACTATATTATAAATATTATATATATATTAATTATTATTATATATATATATATATAAGATATATATATTTTAATAATATTAATATATATATATATATATATATATTTAATATATTATATATATATATATATATATATATATATATATATATATATATATATATTTATGTATATATATATAATTAATATATTTATATATATATATTATATAGTTAATAGATTATATATTATATATTAAATATTATAGATATTAATATTAGATAATATAATTAATATTATATATATATATATCATCATATATTATATATATATATATTATAAATTGTTATATGATTACAATTAATATATATAGTATATATATAAAATATACTAATAAATATATAGTATAATATTATATATTATATATATATTATAGTATATATAATATATAATATAATATAAATATATTATATATATAGTATTAATATATTAAGTATAATATATCATATATATATATACTATAATTAATTATTAATATATATATAATATTAATATAGTATTATATGATATATACATAATATAATAATATATTATATATATTTATATTTATTATATATAATATATTGAATAATTATATATTAGTAAGAGTATATATTAATAATAGTGATTAAGAAATATAATATATAGTGATAGTATATATATATATATATTATTTTATATAAATTAATTATAATATATATATATATATATATATATATAATATTACATATATATATCATTATATATTATATTGATTTAAAAATACTATAAGTATATATAATATATATAGTAGTATATATTCTATACTATATATATATAGTATACTATAATATTAATATTATAAGTAACTTTTTATATATAGACTATTTATATATATATACTATATATATATATATATATAGTATATCATTATAATATCATTATGATATATATATATATATATATATATATTTATATAATATGTATATAGTATATAATATATATTATATTAGTATATATTTAATATATAATATATATATATATATATATATATAATATATATATAGATATATATATATAAGTAATAGTTATTATATATTATATATATATTAATACTATATAGTAATGATATATATAAGTATTATTATATATAGTATAGTATAATATATTATATATATATATATATATTATAATATTATATACTATTATATGAATATTATATATTATATTAATATAAACTATATATATATATATTATATAATATTAGTATATTATATGTATATAAATACATATATATATTAGATATAATATATATCATATAATATATATTATATATATAGTATATATTATATATATATAGATTATAGATATAATATATATATATATATATATTTCATATATATATATATATTTCTATATATATATAGTATTAGATATAAGTGGATATATATATTGATATATATATTATATATAGGTATATTATATATCTATATATATATATATAGATATATTATATTATATATATATTAATATATATACTATATAGATTATTAATATATATATTATATATATATATAGACTATATATATAGATAATAGTTATACTAGATAATTAGTGATTTATATATATAATATATATTTATATATATATATTAATAATAATATTAGGATAGTTATATAGTATATTTATATATTATATATTATATATACTATATAATTTATATATATAAGCTATATTATAATATACATATATATATTAAAAATTATGATGTGATATGCACTCACAACTACCTTTTAGTGAGGATTGTTAGGAGTAAAATGTATCACATTAGAATATTTTTTAGTTTCATAATTTAATAACTTATAAAATTATAAGGACAATGAATCATTATATTTATTTAAGAGGTATCATTTAGTATATTATATTTTATTTACTTTTCTTAAAAAAAAGTTCATAATGTTATAAAAATTTATGTTTCTTTTTCTATATGAGGATAACGTTATTTATCTGTTGTCAAAATTGGAGTTAGTCCAAGTGAAAATTAATAATAATTAATATAATAATAATAATAATAATAATAATAGATTAATAACTAATAATAATATAATATATTAATAATAATAATTAATAATAATAATAATTAAGTGAATAATATAATAACTATAAATAATAATAATAATTGATTTACTTTAATCATAATTCTCCTAGTGGCACATATCCTTATCCTTAATTCTAATCCTATATCTTCTTTTTACTAAACAAAATATCTTGTGAGCCTCATTTCCAAAACCTGAACCCTGTTTATCATAATAAAATTTTTAATTTCCATCTCTTAACAGCAAAATGATCAGTTGGAGCAGATATACATTCAAGCAATATCCTTTTAACTTTCCTGGATAAGTTTCCATTTCTCCGTAATTTTGTTAGACTATTATTTCTCTTTCACTCTTCCACCATAACTGAATCTTTTCTTTTCATTCCTCCGATTGCCCTAATATCTTTACGAAGAACCAACAAACTTTACGTTTTGGCATAGTCTCTTTCCCACATTCGACCTTTATGGTTATAATACATATATATATAAGATATATAGATATATAGTATATATAATATATATCTGTATATATATATATAGATATATAATATATTATTAATATTATATATATATATTATTTATTAAGATTATATATTATATATTATATACTTTATATACTCACAAAGCGGAAGGAGAAAGAGAGAGAGAGGAGAGAGAGAGATTCAAATTTCTTATTGCATTATAATATATATATATATTATTTATATAATATATATAATATATTATTATATATTATATATTAATTAATATATATATATATATATTATATATATATATATATATATATATTATTAATATATAATTAATATATACTATTAATATATATAATTATATTAATAATAGTATATATATTAATATAATATTAATATATTATTATTATAATGATACACATTTTAAAAAAAACAAATATCAATATTCAATTATATAATTTTTATTGCGACCTAGTTTAAAAAAATGTTGGTATTCCTCTAAACGAGCTTGGGCAAATATAAAAATAAAAAAATAAAAATTATAAACTTAATAAATACGATAATATAAAATAAATGTAATATAAATTACAATAATTAGAAATATTATTACGTCTATATATATATAAAACTTAATTATAATGTAACAATAATATATGATAATTTATATTACTTTTATATAAATAAACATATAATAATTTATTTTAATATAAAAATATAGGAAAGAAAAAAAAAAATTTCAAAACTATGGTTATTTTTCTAATGAATTCAAACATATGGAATAAAAATTTTAGATTCTCATATTATATATATATTATATATTATTATATTATTATATATATTTTCCGCTGAGAAATTAAGCATAATTAAAAATCTACTACAATACTAAAAACATAATTATACATATACTACAAACAAACTGACTGTTTCATTTCCAATCCGTGAGCCTTCGAGAGTCTATTTCTGACTTAACATTCAACTCAAAATGATTAAGACTAGAATATAGTAACTCGGCAATTCTTTATCCATTTCTTGACCTAATAACCGTAAAAGCTAAAACGTTTAAACAATCAATAATACAAGCTTCACCTAGAGTAAGATTTTAATTAATTTTTGTCTAAAATATAATAGAACTTTCGAATAATTAGATTAGGAGATAATTTTTGCCGTGAGTAGTAATAAGACTCATTCTTAATTTACTATGAGATCACAAGCTTCACTACTTTTAGTTTTGAAACAAGGCTTTATTACGTGTTAATGTATTCGGAGATAATCAAGGTCACAAGCGATACCACCACACACACCCACAGCTACATCACAAATCTCAGTCTAAGGACCTCAATATCATACAATCCTACACACACACTCACTCATACCTACACAAAGAGTGGTTACACACACACACACAATCTACACTACTTAACAAACGCTTCTTACTTCAAACCTCCTCAGTTCAGAAGAAAGATAAAAGCGAAGATCTCTATATGATAACGTTAAGATAACGTAGGAAGTGGATTATTAGAATCTATAACGAAATAGAATAGATAGGTGTACTATACTCTTTACTTATAAATGCTGGACTCTCTCAAAAGACCATATTTCTACTGACTCCTTAACTCAGACCTCTCGTACTCTCTATAATACGTACTCGTTCTTCTGCTTCATCCTCTTCTGCGTCCATCTTCTTTCTGCGTACTCATACTCCTCCTCTCTTACTCTCTAATTCATCGGCTCTCTCTTTGGCAACTCATACTGCCTAGCTCTCTCTTACTCTTACTCACCTTCTTCTTTCTAACTATCTCTCTCTCATCTCTCTCTCTCGCTCTCTGCGTATAGACTTTGCGATTCAATCGAGAAATATCCTTCAACATCAAAAAACTTATACTCTAGTTATTTCTCTTCCTTGCAATATGCTGCTAGACATTCTCTTATCAAAATGTCTCATTGACTCTACCTTCTCTCTCTCGTCTTCTTCTCAGCACGCTTATACTCTACTTTTTTAACTGATAGCGTGCTCATACATCAATCTCCCTTCTCCCTCTCTCATCTCTCAGTCCTTTTTCATTTATTTTCTCTCATCTCATTACAATCCTGCCTTTCTTCCTGCTCTGTGCTCTCTTCTCCTCTCTACATCATCCTACATCATACTGCTCCAATTTTCTCGATACTGCCCTCTCACTACATCCCTCATACTTTCTCATCATCTCTCGTGCTCTCCTCCAAAAACGCTAATGGAGAAGAAAATAATTCATGTATAATTGATGTGATAACTTTTGCATGTTTGACATCACCCCTCTGTCTTAAATATCTATATGAAAGATATTATGTTTTAAAATGAAAGTCAATTTGAATATTTAGGGGCAAAGGCATCTTAAATAGCATAAGAGATTATAAAATTACTCTAACAACTCTGAACATAGATTTTCTTCATTTATCATATTCAATAGCTCATTTATTCTCTAAAAACTCAAAATAAAACTTTAACTTTACTTTGGACTTATAAGGCGTTATTCCAACTGTGACTAAAAAATAATATTTATATGACTGACTCGGTATTGTATCATTAAATTTTGACCAATGAAAATTGTTATAGAAGAATAAGATAATATAAAATAAAATGACGTATATTATTATTTTGTTAGTTATAGTAATACTAGATTTACATTCAATCATGGGTTTATCAGTGCATTGTGAGCTATTACTGTAACAATTAATACAATATGTATTTTAACGTACCAAAATATAACTGTCTATTATATTCTAATATATACGTAACCATAAATATATTATAATATATATATTATTATATATATAATAAGTATTAATATATTATATATATTAATAATTACGATATATATATTGGTTATATTATATATATTTATTAATAATTTAATATATAATATATATATATTATTATAATATATAAATTATTATAATATATATATATATATATATATAATATAGATATAATAATATATATGTATATATATATATATATATATTATATATATATTAGATATTAATAGGCACTTCTCCTTTAAAAGGGTAATGTTAATATAAAAGTTACATATCAGAATTTATCGTATCATAATCCTCTAAATGTGTTCATAACCATACTCTTAGTGATAGTATATATATATTATATACGTTGCTATTCTTTTGGATAAAAATAAAACAAGAGAAATGATTCCATATGTTGCTTTTTATAGAGATAATTCCATTAGCTCACATGATTATGAATTAAGATTTTATATATTACTTATTATTTTTTTATTTATTTATATTTATTTAATGAGCTCGAGCCGAACTAGGTATGGGATACATGAATCATGATGAGAATATATATGGTGATACTCAGATAATCTTACTCCCCCGTCGTCCTCACCCGTACTTATATGAAGGCCGATGAGACCAGCTTATACTTCTATATTATGACATTCTGGCTACTAAATTTTAATCTATATAGGAGTATATGAATATATACACTCTATAGTTTTAATTAAATGAAAAATATCAATTCATCTGGACTGTTTAATGTTAAGAGCTACCATTAGATGTCAAGCTCTCTATATTGCTCATTAATATCGAAAATAAAATTACTAGTATATGATGACACTTCATCTGCGTAATGTAAGTTAAAAACGTTCTAACATTTTTAAATCTCCGTTTATTATGATCTCAGATTTTCTCACCATCAGCGTTTTAAACAAGTCTCTGAAATGACGTCAGAGTTACTCAGAAATGCTAATTGAGAAAACTAAGATAATTAGTGTGATTGAAGTAATTTAATTATATTTATAATAATGAGACTCTCAGAAAATAATCAAATGTAGCTGCCTTATTAGTGTAGTTTATATATATATATACTAAAATGTTATGTCAAGGATAAAGTCATAACTATAAAAAGTATCTCTAATTTCTTATCAGAATTACGTTGATAACTAAAAAATACAAAGGATATAATTTAAAATAAATCTTATATTTAATATACCTAATAGATAGCGTTTTTCAGAAACGTACGTATATATTAATTGGTGATTATCTATAGTGATAATAGGTGAATATAGGTTAGTATAATAATCTATCTATTAGTCTACTAATCGACTCAGAAATTTTAACGTGACAATCCAAGCAAATCCGGCCTTTATATTATTTGATTTACCAATAACAGAACACAGGATATATGTAACGAAAAAAATGTATGTAGGATATGCGGCTTATGCATTGTCTTTTTACCTGATAATATGAACAATATGGTCTCGTTTGTTAAATACTCTTGAATTATTATACTTTTCTAATCAAATTTTAAGTACTACTTATGATAGGTGTATTTTTGTTGTACTTACTTCCTTTATTCGTATCAGTAGGTCATATGTAATCTAACTATTTTCAAAAATGAATTCTAAAATCTATCTTTCAGATCATCCTATCTTTTGCCTTATGCTCAATTTTAAATAAAGAATGACGATCAAAATATGTTTTTTTAAAATTCATAATTACTAACATGTCCTATGATTGAAAAAATCTGTAAACAAGAATATAGCACAAGCTTAGCTGATTGTCTAAGAAGAATATATTTAAATCTTAAGCTCATTTTTAATTAAATATTTTGAATTACGTTTAAAACTTAACCGTACATTGACTAATTCAATAATAACTATAAAAAGGCATATAATAATAAAAGATTATATTTTGATAGAACCCGCACGAGTAGAGATTAGACTACAACTCTGCATCAATAACCATTTATATTGTTATCAACGAATTATATCTTTCTCATTAAATCCTTAACAGCATTATATAGACTAAGTTGGTAAAAATATAAAAATATAAAGTAATTGTAACTAACTCTCAAGAATTCGAAACATTAAAATTAACTAACCACAGTTCTCACTCTTTGTAATACTTGTAAAAATCTTCTAATACTCATACTGGCTCGTTACAAAGTTTGCCTTATGGTTAAGTATGATGATTTGAGCATAGAATGTTGACCGAGATAACTTACTCTAATGATTTATTTCGGAATATAGCTTGGGGCACATACAATGGATCTTGATTATCTATACCACTTAAAATATATTCACATCAATATAATGTTTCTCCCTTTATTCAAAACCATACTGTTAATATGATTTGACTCAATAAGTTAAACAATTGTCATTCATATAGATCGATACTAATTAATATCATTAATCATTATAGTTTTGTGATACTTGAACTTATAGTAGGTTTTATTATACTGTAGAATTTTCTCGTGTGACTAATAATTCCTCTTAGAAAATAATATGAAATATTATTAATACGAACTAATATTGCCTCGAATTATATATCTATAATAAATTATATGGGCTCTATACTTACTCTTTTATATATATAATTAAGTTATGTTCATAGATGAATACATGATTATTTATTAAATTCTGAATAGTACATAGATATCTTGTCTTCTTGTTAAGGCTTTAAAGCAGAGATATAATGTGAAATTTAATTGATCCTCCGTATTAATACTCCTATTCATACCTACTATTAAATACATTTATTAAAGTACAGGTGAACTATATATACTCTTATCTATTTAATCACTCTATATATCATATATCTCTATACTCGCATCATTTATACTCAACTGTAATTAATAATATTATTAAGTATAATAATATAATATAATTATACTACACTACCATACTATATATAATTAACGTATTATATATATATAATATTACTATATATATTAACATCAAATTGTATATTTTTATCAGTATAATGAATATTTAAATATATAATGTAATATTAAATTGTATTATAATTATATAATTTTGTTTTAACTAGTTGATTTTAGTTAATATATTAATTATATATTGTGTAATATTTATATATTAATATAATTAATATAATATATTATATATATTATATATATTAATATTATATATTTTTTCATATAATAACATAATATAATATATATATATTAATTATAAATATATTAATATAAATATATATAACTCTCTTTAATTAATTATGTGTTCTATTTTATTATTCACTCATAATTATCTACAATATTAATATCTAAATCACATAATATACATAGATTATAACTATAACATAACATAATACACATCACACTACATCTAACACAATACTTAACTAACAGTACACATACAATATATCCACTAACTAATATATTAATAATTTTATATATAGTATTAATATATTAATTAATATATATTATATATATAATTATATAATTATATAATTATATTATTAATTAATTATTAATATATATATATTATAATGATATATTATATATATATATATATAATTATTAACATATATTATAAATAATATATATATTATTCATATATATAAATATATATATATATATATATATTTAATATAATTAAATTATTATAGTTGCTTAATTATCTGTTTGCATTAATTTAATTATTCATAATAAATTAATAAGAATATTTAATATATATATATTATTAACAATAGAATAGTATATTACATTGGTTGCCTATTGATATTTATCTTAATGCATGCAATGAAATTATGTAATAACTGGATATTAACTTGTATAATATTCTAATAAAATGAGATTAAATTTCTGTACCTATAGGCTTTTTATATTATATGTTAGCATCTGACACATTCTCCATATATACTGTAGTACTAATTATACTATTTTAAATAAAATAAAGTATAATACATATACTCAATTGAAGAAAGTCTGTATATATATCGTATATATAACTGTTTGTATTAATTTTTATAAATTGTATGTAATCCTTAATAACTGTAAATTATATATGCTTCTCGTAAACAGTAAGTATTGATGATTTTAGATTTCTCTATATTAAGAAAATCAATATATTATATGAATATATATATTTTTATATAGATATTTATATTATATATAACATATATATATAATATAGATTATATTATATTATAATTTAAATATATAATATTTAATAATTATATATTATATATATAATATATATTAAATTATATATAATTAATATATATATTAATATATTAATATATATTATATAATATATTAATATATATATATATAGATATATATATATTAATTAATAATATATATGAATAATATATTAATATATATATATTAATTACTCCATAATATATTATAATTTTATGTAATATATATAATATTATTATGTATAATACATATAAGTATTTATATAAATATAATATATATATATATTAATTTAATATATTATTATTATATTGATAGTATCATGGATATTATATTGTCATTCGTATCAATAATAATAATATATATTATAGTGAAATATTATTTTAGTCAGCTAGATCATTGGCATTTAGTTAATTATATATATTCACTGAAACAATTACATGTTACTAAATCTATATTCTCTAATTACAATCAATAAAAATTTTAAATAGCTACTCTCTAGTTCGGTACATTTCTAAGATACCTTTGGAAAAACTACTCATTCATGCTTTATGTTTGTAACAAATTTGAAGATTCATTATGAATTGTTTTGTTAAATAAATATTATGCGTTTAATGCATATTTTTTTTGTATAGTATGTAATATTGTATATAATATATTAATAACAATATTAATCATACTATTATTATAATACATATATATTTTTACAGTTTAATAAAAAATGATAATTAACATTCACGTTAATTTCATATAAGTTAGCTTAGGGTAATTTTTTTTAAGGCTCTATATTTAGCGTGCTCATGGCTCGGGTACACCTAAGTATCACTCACTCTCTGCTGTATTATTCTTGTCGTAATTGATAGCCGAATTCGTAATAATATTTAATAAGGAATATATATATATATTGATATTTGAAATAAAATTATAAATTTTCTAATTTTTTACTATACCTAGAGAAGTTAAGAATATATAGTGAGGGATGCTAGTGACAATATGCGCAAACATACTAATTCTCAGTGCATATTTTATGTATATTTAGTATATAATTTTATCATAAGTATATCTATATTATGAGATATGCTAAATACTATTTCACTAAGATCCTCTCATAGTGTGATCAATTCCCCTCCTAAGTACGTGTGAGAGTGGCCGACTCTAGATCCTCAGCATTCTCCTCAGACGATTTATACCCTTTGGTTAAATCACCTTATTAATATATCTATCAAATTTCTAAATATATATATTGTCAAAGTAGATTGAATAACTGTGTATTATAAGCCTAAAGGATAGCTTAGATATCCAGTATCTCATGACCACTAAGTATACAGTGTTATTTTCATGGTATAAATGCCGCCCATTAGCAAGACATGAGGAGAACACAAGTTAGCTCTTTTATCAGTGAAAAGCATTGCTAATTGAAGTAATGGGCTAGCGCTACTCAGATTTATTATACTATAATAATGTTAGTTCTCGCGTGAATGGCCTTCCACTATAATTTGACTGATTCCCTCCATGTTATTATAGTGTAATGTTTTATCATTCCTCAATTATATTTCATGCCTATATACTTACTAATACTCTCGTCAAGAATGATCTTCTGATAGTTTAACTCGCGAAATTGACTCATAAATATTTTCATGGGTAGATCGTGAAAATGCTATAGGTAAGTCGAAAAGATACCTTATCTTTTTCTATACTCTTATAATTACGTTATATTCAGCTACTCCCACTATACAGATTTAGAATTTATAATGTGCATCGCTCTCCAAGTGAGTTTATTATTTATTAATATACTACTAATTAACATCCTCTTATTACCATTCTATTCAGACTCCCGTGGGTAAAGATGTTTTAAGTATTGGCAGGTCATATCTACTTTTACTCCAATATAGATAGGAATCGATTATTATCTCTCATTTATCAGCATTCTATTACATCATTGTAGCTTATATCTGAGTCTACTACAAGTATTATCTGATACTATATTATTTCCTTGATGAATTAAAAATAGATAATTATTAATAACGTATCTATACAGTATTTATAATTAAAATAGGAAAAAGATAAGATAGAATTTACTGATATGAATATTTGTGTATGAACATTTTTTTTTCTGCCATAAATAGAGTGTATATAATTTTAATAATCGATATAAATCGGGGAATATTATAGTTAATCGTGGGAAATAAGATTTATATAGTTAAGGTTGGGATATTTGTTTTACTATATATATATAATTATATTATATGTATATGTAATCGTATATAATATACTATATAGTCACCCTTGTAAGGTGAGTATATTAGTATTCATTATTTTAATTTTGTTTTTGTTGCTGCAATGGACTCGACGTCATTCTTTTTTTCTTTTATTATAATTATAATTATAATTTTGTAATAATTAAAAGGGGTACGATTTGAGTAAATAAATATATAAAGCTATACTTTCTTTTCGAGAACTTATAATTGAGTAAAATTTAAATAAACAAATTTTGATGTTTCCAAATATTATTATTTGGAGGCTGAAAAACATTACAGGCTAAGAAGCCCTTCTATAAACCACTTATGATAATGATTAAATAAATTCAATTCCTTTCTCTTGATTAATAAGCTAAACCCTTCTTTTAGTAACAGTCTATTTATTACACTTTGATGTAAAAAGTCTGCGAAGGAGACTTAAATATTTGGCTGAAAAATGACGTTATTAATCATAAGTATTGAATATTTAAAAAATAAAAAATTTAAATTCCAAATTAAGACTCAAACGCATTAGTTAGAAAAAGTCGGAGGGACTTTATTAAAATCTTTGACAGTAATAAATGACTCAGGAAAAGTTTTTTGAGGATCACGACTAAATTCGGTAAAATTAGAAAATTCAATTTCTACACAATCCAGGGCACACGCACACACCTACACACACACATAGACACCTACACACACACATAGACACCTACACACGCACTCACATACAGAGAGAGAGAGAGAGAGAGAGAGAGAGAGAGAGAGAGAGAGAGAGAGAGAGAGAGAGAGAGAGAGAGAGAGAGAGAGAGAGAGAGAGAGAGAGAGATTTTAAAAATTTCATCAGGTTTGGCTTCTCTGATTAAACACTAAGAAATTATTTCGGAAAGACCTAAACGAAAGGCCTCAATAAAGGGTGAGAAAGGAAAATTAAAGAAATGATAGACTATATATATAAAACTTCTTATATTGATTATATATAATATTTAAATATTATAAAAACAAAATAATATTTTTTATATTTTTATTTTCGTACCTAGAAAACAATAATAAAAAAAATTCTTTAGTTTTTTATCCAAAATATTTAAATTTTATATTCCTCTGTCGGCAATGTATTAAGAATTGCTTAATTTTTAAATTCTTTATTATTTAACTAATCAATTTGGAGCTTGAGGACTTTATATGTTCACATGTGTCTCAATAAAGAGTTATAATGCCATTTATTGTCGAGGTCATCAAGCAACATTATCCTCATCCAAGGAGTATTTTTAAATTCACAATCACAAGCAAAAACCAACTTCTAAAAGAAAATTAAAAGGCATTGAGCTAATTATTTTCGAGACTTTCACCATCAATATTCGATTGTGATGATGGCACACTAATTGTTCCTCTGAAGTCCGTCTGTTGGTAAGTTCGCTCTGTCACTTTCTAATAGAAGACCATTGTCTTTAACGTGGATCCAAGGAAAGTTAACTTAAGGTTTATTTCTCTTTAATTTAGGTATATTAAAACGAGCCATTTAAGTTGCTTACAATTTTAATTTAAGTGATTCTTAAATTTGCTCCAGTTAACTCTAAAGTAATTTAAAAATATTAAAAGCCAATGTCTAAAAACTAAATTAAAATATAAAGTAAAATTTATATTTACATTGAAATTAAATTAAAATTCAAATTAAAGTTTATACCTAAAAAAAATCAAGTAAATTTGGAAATATTTTTAATATTGCTCATCTTTAAAAAAAATTCCCATGCATGGGTTAGGCGGTATGTCGATTGTAAGTGAAATACTGCCACAACGGTTCCACCAGGAGACGAAATTTTCATTGAGGAGATTTTTCCAAATTAATTAATAATTTTCAATAAAATTTAATTTATAATTTTCTATTATATAATTTTTCGTATATATAATAACAAACATATTATGTCAGAACTGTAGACACACAGAGGTATAGCAACTTGTAATGTTTCACCCGTGTGATACCTCCAATGTCTCCTCAAACTATTATCATTTAAAATTTTATCACATCTGGCTACTTAAATGTTTTCCCATCCCTAATGGACCCTTGCGTATTGGCTCTAAATTAATCTAACGATTAGTAACCGTTACACAGTAAGAACACTAAATTTATTTTCTTGGTTCACCCCGTGATTCGGAAGGTCTAAAAACTGTACAAAAATGTAAACCTGGATGATTCGATTTTATATGTTGTTTAAGTGTGGGGTTTCGAATGATCTCTAAATAAAAAGCAAAGGCAGTACAATCTTTCTCAGAATTTCGCACTAAAGGCTTCACCCGTATCCAAAACTGGGTTTTCGCCAAACACTTTCGGATAAAACGTACATAGCTTCAAACTCTTTAATGACTTATCACCCTTTTTATTACCCAATCTTGTTTCAAAAAATGAATTAGCAACAAGCCTATTTCACAGTAAAAAACACTTAAATACGTAAAAATCCCGTGTGAGTTCGTATGTGGGCTTTAAAAATCTAAAATAAAAACTTATCACATAGGAACACTATATGTTTTTCAGCTATGGGTGCGAAATGATCTCCTAAATAAACTTTACGGAAACGTTTCTCAACACATGAGAACACATAAATGCTTTCACCCCGCCTTGATTCGGAATGGGCTCTCATAAATTCTCCCTCCATCATTTCTGAATCAACAACTCACGCGACTACCTATCACAATCACTGGTAGCCACTAAAGCGTTTTCACCCCTTGTTTATTCGAATGGAACTTTCGAATTACATTAGCATTAATATAATCTTGCCTCACCTAAAGCGTTAGAACCACTAATCTTTTTGTTATTCTTCACTGCTGGTATCGAATGTTTACCTCATACAAATGCGAATAACTGGCGTTTATACTTAAAACTATTGGTCACGAGTAAAGAACCACTAAATGGACTTCCTCATGCCTGTGTGGTCGAATGGTTTCAAAAGTCCCCTACGATTATAAAACTTCATCAACAACGAACACTTAAAAATGGTTCACCCCACGTCGGGCACGGCGGTCCTCTCAATATTTGTTAAACATTAAATCTGCTACTCAGCTAAAAACTTCTTCTTACATCACAGGTCATAGAAACAACTCTACAACTAGAAGGTTTTTCCACCCATGTAGGATTCGAATGTTTGTTTCTTACATCACTTTCTATTAAAAACTTTTTCCGAGTATGAACCACTGTGAAATGGGGGTAGCCTACATCCGTTAGATCAATTTTCGAATTATACTGTTTAAATATTGGCAAACCTCCGCATCTAACCGTCTAGCCACTTTTAGCACATAAGAGCTGTGAATCTTTATCAGATATACACTTTCAGTTCCTAAACGAAAATTTTCCTTTAAAATATTTTACCGTAATCAGTATTCATTTATAATATTTTTTATAAGCAAAGGCTGAAAGAAGGACTCAAACATGTTGATTTTTCGTACAAAAAAAGTTCTGAACTAGGGAAAAGTAACTCTCTCTTAATCAGCTTTTCTGAGTAGCGACGTCTGCTTCAACTTTAGCTTGAAAATTTAAAAACCAAATATTACAACAAACATAAAATAATTCATTTTAAAAGAAAAAATAACAATAAGCTCTATATAACTAAAACAATAAATTTATATAAAAAAAAATATGAAAAGAACGTAATTTAATGCACTCCCTCATAATATTTACCCGAATTAAGAAAATAAAGTACTTACATCAACAATTATAATAATTTAAAATGGATAAACGGTTTTAACGCAGATAAGGAAGGGTAATAGACGTCATTTTAAAGAAGCAATGATTGTCAAATGATATAATAATAATCGCTCATAACTAAAACCAACAATAGAATTTCATGACTCCGAGAAACGGGCTATGCCTATGCTAAACGAACGCGCTACGAGAGCAAATTGAGGTTGCTATACTTAAATTTGATTGACCTTTATTTTAAACTATGACGTCATCATATCTTGAAAAATCTAATTCCATAATGGTCTTTCTGATAAGGCGGTTCCTGAGAGACAGAGAAGAGAGAGGCAGAAAAAGAGAGAGAATGGGAAAGAGAGAACGGATACAAGGGAGAGTCCAAAGAGTAAAACGAGAAGAGGAGAGAGAAAGAGGAGAGAAGAGGAAGAAGAGAGCGAAGAGAGAAGAGAAAGAGAAGAGGAGAGAGAACGAGAGACACAGACCAGACGAGGAAGAGCGAAGAAGAGAGAGAGAGACGAGAAAAAGAAGAGAAGAGAGAGCGAAGCAGGACAGTGAGGGAGGAAGAGAAAAGGAGAGAGAGAAAGGCAGACAGAGAGACAGAGAGACCGCCTGACCGATCCGAGAATGAGAGGAGGAGAGAGAGAGAGGAGAGAAGAGAAGAAAGACATTAAAGAGTGAAATAATGTAAATATATAATATATATATAAATATATAATATAATAATATATATTATATATAAAAAATATATATTAAATATATATTAGAAATCCACGGGAATATATATTTATATGTATTTCTTTTTTTTATATATAGAGAGATGAGAGAATTTATGAGGAGAGAGAGAAGAGAGAGAGAGAATAAATAGGAGATATATAATATATATTAGATAATAATATAATAATAAAGATAATTTATATATATATATATACTATATATATAGATATATAATATATAAAATTATAATATATATATTATTAAAAGAATAAAAGAAGAGAAAGGAGAAGAGAAAGAGAGAAAAGAGAACGAGGAGACAGAGAAAGAGAAGAAATAGAGAGAAAAAGAGAGGAGGAGAGAGAGAAGAGGAAGTAGATTGTCTTTGGTTAGAGAGACCTGATTCTGGTTGTTTTTATGTGATGAAACGACACGAAGATGAGAAGAGAAGATGAGGCGGAGAAGAGAGAGAGAGAGATGAGAGAGAGAGAGAGAGAGACAAGGACGTGACAAAAGAGAGATGAGAGAGAAGAGAGAGAGAGAAGAAGAGAGAAGGAGAGGAAGAAGAGAGAGAAAGGAGAGGAGAGAGAGAGAGAAGAGGAGAGAGAGTAATTGAGAGAAGTTAAGAGGAGAGGAGAGAAGAGAAGAGAGAGGAGAGAGAGATGAGGAGGAAGGAGAAGAGAGAGAGGAGAGAGAGAGAACGAGAGAGAGAAGAGAGAGAGAGAAGAAGAGAGAGAACGAGAGAGAGAGAAGAGAAAGAGAAGAGAAGAAAGAGAGAGAGAGAAGAGAGAGAGAGGAGAAGAGGAGAGAGAGAGAGAGAGCTCACCCAAAGTTATTATATCAGGGAGTATTTCGAAGAGGAAGCAAATAAAAGGGAAATATGAATATATTGATAAAGAAAGAAAAATAGCAGAACTTTATGGAAATAAATTCTATAAATGGTATGGTGACACGTAAAAGAAAAGTCATAAAAAAACAAAAAACAATGTATATTGAATTACGCCAAAGAAAGAAAAGTAAAAGGAAAACGTAGAAAAGGCGACATTACAGATAACAGACGAGCTTGTAAAGATTTTAAAAAAAGGGCTGAAGAAATAATGATTATTGCCTTTAATCTGACTACAGAGCTGGCACAAGAAATATAGAAAGCATTAAAACAAAACACATTAAGGCAAACAGAAAATGAAGAAGCCAACTGTAAAGAGAGTGTAATGAATTAGAATATAATGAAAGAGAAAAGGGAAACTAGAATTAACTAGAGGTAATAAAAAGATAAAAAGTTTGTAAAGTCAAAGAGAGACTATCGGGAGATGAAACGGAGGGTCTATCACTTATAAATTGAAAAAAACTCTGTCTTGTAATAATTGATATGTTGTAGGAAAACTGATTGATCGACCTACTCTAAAATACCAGCTAAAAATACCATTTAGAATCTTGCAAAGTTTAAGGAATTTTTAATCTCCATTACCTCTTCGTAGACAAAAAGAAAAAGTTAATAACGATAAATGATCAGATGAGAATGAAAAGTATACTGGACAAACCAAAATTAATTCCACCGACCTGCGAAATAACAGAGATTAAAGGACTTTATTATGCGACAGCTAAAGCAAGTGCTGTCAGCATATGAACAGAAGTAATTTAAAAGGGAAACAAACAACTCCGAGAAGAGGAAAAAGAAGCATCCCAGAAATATAATGGATAAACAAATAGAAATGTCACGACGCAATGGATTCGAGGTGAGTCATGTGAGAAAAAGAAGTTCACAAGAGCACGAAATGATGAAAGAGAGAAGAAATTTTGGTAGTGCAATTTCCCTATGCATGATCAAAAAACTAAACAGAAAACGCACCTGTTCTATACGAAACGACCGAAACAAAAACTCACCAAACAAAGAAAAACTTAAAAGGCAAGTTAAGAGTAGCTAAAAAAAATTCACATGGTATAGAAATGGAATTGACTAGACAAGTGGCTTTTACAATGCGAAAAAATGAAGGAAATACTTTCAGTGAATATGAATAAAATTTGATATCTTTAGAAGTAATAACGAATTTTCACAATCGCATTCTCAACTACAAAATCGCAAGGATTGGAATATAGAGAAGTAGTTGTACATGTAGAGGGTATTAGGAATGATGACAATCTAGCCTTATTGCTCCACTATAAAGATCCCGATTTCATAGAACATGAAAATATGTTTTATAAGTAGAAAGAAAGAGCTAAATATCATCAGGTTTTTGGTGGGAAGTAAAAATTAGTCCGAGCCTTAAACAAAAAAAATACAAATATTTTAAAAGATCTGCACAGCTATAAAGATACGGCCATGCGTGTTAGGACTCAGAAACGATCTTCTCGATTTTAAATCGCACTCAGAACAGTTCATAAATTCTTTCCTCCTCCTAAGCGTAAAGAATACCACCCACCTATCAGCATCATCAATTCTGAATTTGATTCGAGTACATTCTAAACTGCAATATCATATTTAAACTTCTTACCTTGTGACTTCGAATTGAAGCCAAACTCATCTCTTCATGTCAAATCTTTTATTAATCTTGGTGCTTCGTTTCTTAAAGGGCTTTTTTCTTTGAGTCTACCATTCTTCTCTCCATGGTCTACATCACTAATAGGAGTCTACAAAATAAAACAACGGAATATAATAATAAAATAAATTCTTTCTCTTTCTTTAGCGACCTCTTTCCCAAGACGGATAAGGTGCGTACAAGCACCGGAAAAAGAAAATAGCTAGAGAATATGCACAAAGTTCAAAGAAAGCCCAGCCTTTACCGCCCCCTCGTCCATAACCGCACACGACAGAAACATCCACCTAATCCTTCAGGCGACTGCGACGGACCGCTCACCTATGGTAAAACATCCAATTAAGTTCACCCCTGCCCAGGGTGGGCACAACCACCCCCATACAAACCCCGCATACTCTCTCCTATCATGCACCTCTATTCTCGCCTTTTTCTTCCCCCCCCAAACCTCCCCCTTCTCTCTTTCAGACATCGTTCACCGACCATTCCACTTTCTCGTCGGTCTCCCAGCCGGTCCCAACACAGCATCCACTATACATCCGCTTAAGCCAACCGACTATCATTCATCCTTCACATGACCAAACCATTATTAATACTTTCATTTAATTCTCTCATTCTACGACGAAAACTCAACTCTCTTTTTTAAAAGTTCATCCTCACTTTGATTAATTCTTCTCACACCTAGCACCCCCTATAAGTTCGTCCGTATCTGAACACATCTGAACTAGATCTAGCTCATTATCCAACCAATATTCTCACTACCATACAATAACACATGAACAACCATACCGCTCATGAAGACCTCAGGCACACTCAAAGACTTATCACTTACATTCACCAACGATAATGCACCAGCCACCTTCCTCCATCACAACTTTCCTACTACGCTCGCCGTCCGTTCCCGTCTCACTCCAACATCATACCGCTAAAATTAAACCAGCATACTTATCTCTCTCTT
>JABUQX010046038.1:0-22898 GCA_015478945.1 Trachelipus rathkii | reverse complement strand
ATTAATTGAGCAAATATATAATGTGGCGATATATTAAAAACCACTAATATTAATCATAATTTACTATATAGTATATTCTAATATATCTATACGTATATATATATAATTATATATATATATCATTATATGATATACTTATAACTATATTATAATATATATAATATATTATATATATATATATATATAATATACACACAATTTGCTTATGGTATGTAGAATGTCCAATGCCAATGCTTCGCCTTTCTGTTCTGCGTTCGTACCAAAACTCATCCTCCAGACCAATATCTAAGAAATACCGACCTTTTATCCACAATCATATACCGCATACTTGATATCAACACCCCTCTTCTCAACAAACATTACAACATCATCTACTCCCTTATACTCCCTATCTGTGGGGAGAAAAAGATTTCACATGCGGAATGTCCTGCGTGCTCGGTAGACGCGAACTTACAGAGACGGAGTAGTAGTTCAGGCTGGCTGCCCACTACTCTTATCTCTTGCCAGGAATGCTAATGCATTGGCCTCGGAGAAGGTCGTGATCGCCCGAAAACGGCCTCCCTCATCTTTTGCCGAAAATGTACATGAATGATGAAATGGCAGCGTAGGAAATAAATGTTGAGGAGAAGAGAGAGAAGAGGGATGGATGCTATTTTAGAAAGGGCAAATTTTGATTTGCTCGCTGTGACTGAAACAAAGATGAAAGGAAACGGTTTTGAAAATGGTTTTGTGTTGTTCTGGTGTGGAAAGGAATGAAAAGGAGGATAAGGTCATTTGCAATTCTGAAATATGAGTCGACTTGTGAGGGTAAGAGAGCTTGGTAGTTTGTGTGTGTGAAGTTAAGCTAGCAATTCTAAAGTTAAATTAGAGTTTGAAAAGGTCAAAATTTGTGTGGTTGAAACATATGGTCCATCTGAGGGTAATGTTGTGGAGAGTGCGATGTTTCTGGGATAATCTGAATGGATGTTTTGGACAGTGTGAGTAGGGACTTCAGATTCATTTGCCACATATCTGCCCATTCAAAGATTTATTTTTTACAGTTGTCACCACATTCAAGGGCAGAGCCCTATTTCAAGAGAGGGGGCGTATATGATAACGCTCAAAAGTTCCCCTTAAGCACAATTACGATATGAAACACAGACGCGGCTTTAAACGAGGAGATTAAAGTTCAGCAGGAAATACAGAAGAATGGAAGAGAATTCCACAGGACAGAGGTGGTGGGAAAGAGGAAGCACCACAGCAAACCTAGATTTACAGTAAATGTCAAACAAAATCGTGCGCAGATACAGCATCCCTTGTTTGCTACGGGCGGAATGGTAAAGGTGTGGTCGCGAGGATTAGAGTTTCCCTCGAGCACCCTGCCACCTCGCCCGGGTACTAAGGATAGATTAATGAAAGCATCAAACAATCGATTTGCACAAAGATAGAGGGTCAAGTGTGAACGGAAAAATACTAGACAGTTTATCAAGCCTTTTATGGCCTTTGACTCGTGTCCGAAGCCGGTTGAAGCTCAGAACACCTTTTCCCCCCAGATATGAAGAGCGAGTACTCTCATACAATGGGGAGGATAGACCCATTGTATAGGTGGAGCAACTGTGAGAAGAGGAAAGAAAGTCTCGCGCAGTCTAAGCAGAACTTCTAGTTTCTTTGAGGCCGCCCCTAGCAACCGTTGTTCCATTTTTTTGTTTATGAATTTTTTGTTTATGTTAAGGGCTTAAGGCCAAGGATGTTTATTTTGTAAACAGGGACGAGAGAACTGTCGAAAAAGATAGGAAGTTAGAAGGTGTTTTGGAGAAGAGTGTAGAAGCTTGTGCTTTTAAAGAATTCGATTTCACAGGTTGAGACCACCCATCGGGAAATTCTAATCCAGATCAGCCGAGAGAATCGAAAGATTAGGGACGGACTGGCAATTAGAAGTAAAAAGAAGAAGGCAGGATTGATACGAGTTGAAGAATAAAGGAGTTGAGTCATCGGCATAGAGTGAATAGAGTCTAGAGGTGCGTGTGAGAAGATCATTAATGAAAGTAGGAATAATAGGAGATATACAGAACCCTGAGAACAACCACTATTGACAGAAAGAGAAGGTTCCCCATAAAACATCTGATTAATTGAAGCGATTGAAAGAAAAGATAGAACAATAATAAGCGCAAAGAGAAAGGAGAACCCAAAGTGAGGGAGCTTGGGGAGCAGTAGTGACAACGTGCTCTATTAATCTTAGGTCAAAATGCTTTGAGTACTGTCAAGGCGCCGACCACGGCAAGTCTCACCCCGTAGTTCCTAAGAGCGAAAAACATAAAAATCGGTTAGAATAGGAAAGTATATCCGCACAGATAGATCTCGACGCCGAAAGCCGTACTTGGGCGATACGGAATTGAGATTTCCAGGATGCGGTCTAAGAGGTGAGAGTTGAGAAGGGTTTCAAAGATCTAGATAGAATACAAGTTGAAGCTATAGGGCGATTGTTAGAAGCCGTCAGAGCG
Organism: Trachelipus rathkii; assembly: GCA_015478945.1. Lineage (NCBI taxonomy): Eukaryota > Metazoa > Arthropoda > Malacostraca > Isopoda > Trachelipodidae > Trachelipus > Trachelipus rathkii. The sequence continues at coordinate 20,418 of JABUQX010046038.1, read as the reverse complement.
GTTTCCTTTTTCCGAGCGAGAGGTTGGACATTAGTCGAAGCTTCCAACCCACTGAGGGAAAGTGCCGTAGTATTGGCAATTAGAGCTATGTGAACGAGGTGGCAGGGATAGCATCAGGTAGCACACGTTGCTCAAAGCTCGGGAGGAATTGCCCATCTACCGCGGCCAACCCGCCTTCCTAAACGTTCATAGATTTCAGCGACCCATGCACACCCGATCAAATGTAAATCACAGGCAAAGGGCAGAGGACACCTGAGAGGAGAATTAGTAAGAAGAGGAATGCCAGAATCGTCCAGGGTTTGAGTTAGAGGAAATTTAGATGGCCGGAAGAGGATTGCCTTTTCAGTTTGTAGAATTAGCACAGAATCATCAGAACTCGAAGTAGAGGATGAAAGGCAGTATAAGAAGTTGCTAGAGAGTGTATTGCAAGAGGCCAGATAAGATTTGTCCAGCAGGAGAACAAGTGTAGTTAGCGCACTTTTCTGTTTGATGAAAGTCCGCTTTGCTCGATGAAGAGTATCCCTGCAAGATTTCTAGCTGAATGCAAATTAGCGAGAGTGATAGAGAGAACGAGATTTTTCCACCCCCGATACGCACTGTCTTAGCATGAATGGCCAGAGAACAAGCACGATCGATTCATGGATTATGAGGAGGAAAGAAAGATTTAGTTAAAGAAGAATGAGGCCTGCTCATCCATCCACGGGTGAAGTGCTTGATTAGTCTTGTTAATTCTTTATAGTTATATACATCCATCAGTATTCCTTACTGAGGTAGCCAATTTGCTTTCATCTGCAAACTTGGAAACCTTACATGTAAGTCCCTTTGCTAAATATTATTTATAATATAATTATTAATATTATATAATATTACTTATATTTATAAATTATATATATTATATATATAATAATATATACTATATATATTATATATATATTATATATATATAATATATATATATATATATATATATAAAATATATATATATATATATATATATATATATTATATATATTATATTTATATATATATATATTATATATAATTATATATATATACTATTTTATATTATAATATATTATATATACTTTATATATATATATGAGAACAACCACTTGACCTAAGAAATGGTACGGACCACAAACATATCTCTCATTTCCATTAATAAATTCTTTTCATTTTTGATAATCTTATTATATTATTATTATTGATTATTTAATTATTATTTATTATTATTTTATTATTATTATTATTATCTATTATCATTAAGAGACTTAAGGAATCAATAAAAATTTTGACCGCTTAAATAATTTCGGGGGGTTGAACCCTGCCCCCCTGTCTACAGCCTATATATACTAGTATATATATAATATATATATATATAATTATATATAATAATTATATACTATACCATATTATAATATTATATTAATTATAATAAATAACTATATATATATAATACTTAACTCTATATATATTGAGAGAGAGAAAGAAATTTTTTAAAATACTTACTTTTTTCAATAATCTTCTCATTCGCAAAATAATTATAATAAACCATTGAAACCATGGTATCGGTGCATCAATAATATATTTATTACACTATATATAAAACACAAAGACATTCGATTTATATAATATATTATATGTATAATATATAATATAATATATATATATTTTATATATATTATAATATATATATAAATTAAATATATTATATATATATAATATATTACTATATATATATGTATATATATATATATGTAATATATATATAAATATATATATAATATATATATATATATATTATATATAACGATAATAGTTATAAATTATAATATATATATATATATATATAAATATATATGCTATAATTTATTATAATTTTATTTATTTTTAATATTAATAATTATTTATTTTTTTATGTAATTAATTATTATATAAGATATATAATCTTGGATTGTTTTTGAGGAGAGGGCACAGCCCCCATTTTTCCTGTGTATTTCCTTCTTATTGAAGGTATAAATGGTTGACTTATACTCACTGACTCCTTCTTTATCCACAGTTTGTGGTAACAGTATTTTGTGTGCATTTAATCAATTTTGGTATCCAGTGTGCCTCAGACCTTTAATATGCATGAAGCTCATGTTTTAATTGGCTTCATTATACCGTATAGTATACTAATATATATATATATATATATACCTAATTATATATATATACTTATAATATATATTATATATAATTATATATATACTATATATATATCATATATATATATTATTATATTATATTATATATATATATATATAATATATATAATATAAAACTGCGTGTGTATCTATGTTATTAAATATTTATTATCGAACTGTTGGAATGTGTTAAGTTGTAAAAAAATTATATTTAGGGGAAATTTTTTTACGTTTTTTTTTTTGTATTTTTTTAAATTACAATTCATTTTTTTTTATCATATTGGTATCAGTATCCTGATTTTTTTCTCTGATTTTTTTTTCTTAGGCTCTACGAAGGGAGAGGTCGTTTTTAGTAAGTATTTCAAACTTTAGAGTGTGACAAAAAAGGGGAGGATGTCTTCACTTACCTTTTCAATTTTTTTTTATTAAAAATGCATTGGAAGAAATAGACTGGTTTTTAGTGCTATTTAGTTCATAATCACCTTTTGTAAATATAATATAAAAATACCCAAGCTTATTTGTACTTCGATGATATAAAAGAATGCACAGCCGTATCTTAAGTGTATATTAATTATATATATATATATATTAATATATAGATATAATATATATATATATATATAGTAATATCTATATAATCTATTAGACTATAGGAACTTTCCCTTAAAAGGATGTTAACGAGTATATATCCGAAGAGCGATGTTACAATCGATTCTTTTTTTCGTTATTTCAAAGGTTGCCAATAAGTTATTATTTTTTTTAACTAAAGACATACCAAGATTAAATAGCAAGATGTCCAAAGAGTCCAGGGTCTCCTCGGCCTCAGCTTCAAAAAAGGGAGAGGGACACGTGGGTTTCTGTTAAAGCTAAGCTTAGCCTCGTAAAAAAATCAAAATAAAAAAAATTAAACAAGAATAAACATTATAAAATTAACATGACAATAATAAAGCAAACATGTGGCAACTTTTCTTTTCCTTCTATTGAGAGTTTAAGTTAAACGTCACAGTGCATGGTCAGACGATTAGTGTTCAGCCCATTTTTTTGTATTTCTTTGTATTTTTATGTAACATCCTTTTTAAAGGGAAACGTGCCGTATAATATATATATATATTATATATATATATATATTATATAGAATATATTATATATATCTATATATATATATATAATAGATATATATATATATATATATATATATATAATACACTTAATAATATATATATATATATACTATACGAAAGAAATAGATATTTATTTTATTTGTATTATATTAAAAAAGCGTTATATATATATATAAATATCATATATAAAAATATAATATAATATAATTATATATATATATTATATTCTAATTTAATAATTATATAATATATATAATATATATATATATAATCAGATATATATATATATATATATGATGGTATGTATCTATGTATGTAGTTATCTGAATTACTTATTATTTATATATATATATATATATATATATATATATTATATAGTTATATATATATATATATATATATAATATATATAATATATATATAATATAATAACATATTAGGAGGTGTTAGTACCGCTTTGGTGTTGTGTACTGTGACAGTTGTTGAGGCTGTGATTGACCTTTCCCAACATAGCGTAAGGGCCACTCCGGTAAATTACAATTTCTTGAAGTATGTAATACTATTTATTTTAACTCCCAATCAGACAACGGAGTCAAGGCCAGTTAAGAACAAAAATCTGGGACAAGCACAACAAAACCCCATAAATAAAGAAGAAAACTAATAATAAGGAATTAGTATGGCTTTGTAAAAAGGTGCTTGGGAGTGCTGATAAATGCAACGAATTAGTCTCATTAGGTAATATAGTGAAAGAGTAAACTCCACTTCACTCATGAATGGGAGGGGCAGAGTCCCCTGAAAATAAATGTTCATTGATATGCATTCAAAATAACTCTAGTTATCATGGAAATCGAAAAACATGGCTATTTTTGGCTGTACGTGTTGGTATGTTGGAGCCCAAAGATATAAAAACCTGAGGAAATTGGGACAGCGGTTCAATTTAAGTCTCGGATGGGGGAGATGGGGAAGCTATTTAAATAATTGGAAATACATGTTAAAGAAACACTTATTATGACCGGGGCCTATTATTCGTAACTGTTAAATCACAACACAACGCATATATATATAATATTATATTAATATATAATATATATATATATAGTACTATATATATATATATATAATATATATATATATATTTATAATAATATATATATATTATTATATAATTAGATATAAATATAAGTAATTACACCATACTTCACGCAATCGTAAATTTGTATAGATAAAAATTACCCCTAAAGCATTTTTCACCCTGCTGAGAATTCGATCCTGGACCCTAGCAGAAATACGCTCAAGTGTTTGACCACCAGACCGCGACAGGCTAAAAGAAGAACCCGATAATACTCTCCATATAGTGAAGCATTCGCACCCTCATAATAGGAAACACAACGAGCTCTTCATGCCTGCACTGGCCTGGGTCAAACAGGGTACCGCACAAGGTGAAATACTTAAGAACGGGTTCCAAGAAGTACTTATAAAGTAGAATTGCCAATCTTCATACCGACACATCTATAATTTTATAGATAAAATAAAATTAAAATATTTTCACCTTGCTGGGATTTTCCAGATTCCTGGACTCGTTTTATTCTATGGTCGGTCGAAGACGTCGTTGTGTTCCATCATTTCAGCTGTGGACAAAACAGACTGTGCGAATATTCACCAATTGGAAGTATGTATCGGGTTCTTCTTTTAGCTGTCGCCGGTCGCCTGCTGCGTCAAACACGCTGAGCGCGTATATCTGCTATGGCTCCCAAGATGAAATCCCAGCAGGGTGAAAAATGCTTTAGGGTATTTTTATCTATACAACTTTAGATTGCTTGAAGTTGCCAATTACTTTATCAATGTACATCTTTGACCCCCGTTCTAAGTATTTTACTTGGCAGGTACCTGTTGGACCCCAGCCCGCAGTGCAGGCGGGAAGAGCTCGGCGTGTTTTTCCATCTAGGTGGGTGCGAATATTCACCATAGGGGAATATTTCGGTTTCTTTTAGCCTGTCGGCGTTCTGGTGTCAGAAAATCCTGAGCGTAATATCTGAATAAAGGCTCCGGATGAATCCCAGCCTGCTGAAAATTGCTTTTAGGAAGGAATATATAATATACTATACTATATTTAATATATATTATACGATATATTATATAATATATATATACTACCTATATACAATATAATATATATATAGTATATATCAATATATATATTATAGTAATAATATCATATAATATTATATAATATATATATATGGTTGACAGGGCTAGCAACCGGGCCCTTTACTTTTTTGCTTGTATTACTCGTTGGACCAAGCGTTGGAATCCGTGTGCCTAGAAACACAATTTTTTTGGAGAGAGTCTGGCGTAGAGGACGAGTTTCGAGCCAAATGGAGAAGATGACTCAGCTCCACTGAAAGGGTGAACACCTACCTGAGTTGGTATAACTTCAAGGAAGTTGCTCCCAACTGACAGGCAAACATACTGGGAATATATAGTATATATACTATATATATATATATATAAATAATATATATATATATAGCGTATACTATATATATCTATTATATATAGTATATATACTATATATATATAATATATACTATATATAATTAGCCATCTAGCCGCATGAAGCTTGGGTGGGAGAGAATGCAAGCTCGACGTCGGTGTGGGGGTCCCTGGGGAGAAGAGAGACTGTAGAGCCACGTTGATAAGGTAAAGAGCACTTGGTGGTGTGCATATTACTTTAGAAGCGAGGAAGTGTGAGATAAGATGATCAGTGTCCTCAGCCGCCCCATACGGAGAAGCTGCCTGGGTTTTCCCATGTACGGCAGGGAGGAGCACACTTTTTGCTTGGTTTCAAAAGTGTGGGAGGTAACTGTATAATTATAATATATATATAGATATATATATATATATATACGTATATATCTACCTCATATATATATATATTAAATTATAGTATATTATTAATACTATATATATAGTATATATACTACTATAGTATTATATATTATATTATAAATATATAGATATATATATATATATATATTATAGTTAATATTATATATATAATTAAACCCTAAGTGTAAAGTTTTCTTGAATTTAGCACTTGTAAAAGTTTATATAAAATTAAACTAGTGACGACCGTGAATGAAAAAAATTCTTGCGGCAAGAGATACGTAATGAAATTAACAGTGACAATGTACAATAAATATATGCGCATTTGTTGAAGACAATATCTTTTAACTTGCTGCTTATATTAGAATAAACAATTATTGAATGTTACTCTAATACACGAAATTCATCACTCGTGAATATAAGAGAAAAAAATTGTATATTCTTAAGATATAAAATGAAAAAATCGCATTTTCTCAAGTGTTTTTCAGTATCGTTGAAAAGTAGATTTTGAAGGGCTATGTAAATTCTTTCAAATACGTTACAAATTACGATAAAGTTAAATAGAATTATTTCTCACCATTTTCCAAATTTTTTAATGATATCTATCTCTACTTCATTAAACTTTTATCTTGTGTTCACAAAGCGTTCATACTTGCCACAAAAACAACATCTCTAATTAAACTTTACAGAATATTTTTCTTAAAAATAGCAAATTATTCAAATTCTTTATAAAATACTTTACTAAAAAGCCTTCTTACTCTCAAAATACATCTCTATCAAATACTTTTTCCCTTCTCTTTCACTTCAGTTCAAAATTCAAGGTATTTCCCTTCATCTTTTTGTCTCTCTGCCCGTCTTCTACTCATTCAAGCAATGAACTTCAAAATCATTATCATACCCATTAACATCGCCCATACAACAGTGCGTTTTCGACTTTTCGGACCGACCGAGTGTCACGAAAATTAAAATGAATCTTTAATTAAACGTCTAATAAGATAGCCATTCTTTCACGTTATTCATTTACTAATATATTATATATATAGATATATAATATATATATATATATATATCTATATATTATTATATATATCATATATATATATATATATATATATAAATATATATATATATATGTATATATCAGAAATTACTAAAATTACATTGATAAATATAAAAACATATACAGTATATTTAAATTTGTTTGTATGTGTCAGCATCCCGAGATTCGAAACTACCCATAATATACAGTATATATATAATATAGTATATATATATATAATACTATATATATATATATTATACACATATATAGTAGAAATATAATAATATATATATTATATTATACATATATATATTATATATATATATATTAGTATATATATATATATATATATATATATATATATGATACTGTATATATATATATATATAATACTAATATAATATTATATATATATATTATATATATATATATATCATATATATATTAATTAAGTATATAGATATATTATTATTATATATATATGTATATATATATTATATATATTATATATATATATATGTATATATATCATATAAGTAGATGGCGGATGCCGAAGGATTCGCTCACCTCAGGTATCTGCTGTCTCTGCCCCTTCCCCTTACTGAAGGGGCCATTCCTCCTGGATAACCTGCTCCTGCAGACGCAAGTTTTTCTGCTCTTAGAAACGAGGCATAGATAACGTTACAGGGCAGAAAGTCAAGAAGCTTCTGGCTTCCTGTGTTAAAGATCAGGCAACACACGATCCCGTTCACCTCGGGAGGGGACTTCCTCGCGGGAGATCTCCTCCTTCGGGTGGTAGATTACCCAAAGGTGAGTGCTACTAAGATCACTAGCAATAGGACAATTTAGATGTGAAGTTCGGATATCAGGAGATGCGTTTTGTGTTTATTTTAAAATACGATGTGTATTGAATGAGAATATATGAAATATGTTCATATTTACTGTATTTATTTTACGGTAATTCTGAGTGTATAAGCACCCGACCGCCAAAAAAATTATACATATATACTATATATTATATATTATTATTATATAATATATATATATTATATACTATAGTTATATATATATATATAAATCTATATATATAATATATCTATAAATATATATACTATATAGAATTTAATATATATTCGATCCCGCCTCGCTATACTACTTTATTAATTAATAAATGTGTTAATAACACAAATTAATATGACATCATACCTAACCTACCTAACCTAACTGTACTTATCCTAAACCGTAAACCTGACCTTAACAATTTAAGTAAATGTTAGATATATTATATATGTATAATATAATATTATTATATAATATACTTATATATATTTATAACTATATATATATTATTACTATAATATCATATATATATTATTACTATATTAATCTGACATGAAGATAATACTTACTAGTGACTAACCGAGGGTTACCTAACCTAACTTAACCATAATTAATTTCATTATTTATTACAGGTTTGTGATCCAGGAAACCTTACGGAAAGTCTGGATTTTTACGCATCCCTTGTGAGGTTGGACATTGGACTATATCCCCTCACTATCAAGTACAGTGTGCATCTACAATTTGCCTCGTAATATACTATATATATAATATTATATATATACTAATATATAGTATATATAATATAATATAATGATATATAATATATAATAGTATAATATATATACTATATATATATATATACTTATATATATAGTTATAATATAACTATATACCGGTATATGTATATATATATATGTGTCCGTTTTTTTTGTGGCAATTTGTTGCCAGAGTTTTAGTTTCGTTCGAAACAAAAACTTAGTCGTCAAGCGATCTGCGTCCTCTGGATAATTTTGTTAGTTTTAAACCAAAATATCACCATATAATAATGAAGGGGTATTAGTTCGGTCTGACATAAACCACCTTCAATTTAGAAGTATGAGATGTTGAAGAGTTGAAGCGTTATCACGATAAAGTGGGTTTTTTTCCGGAGGCTGCTTAGGTGTCGTCAGTAGGGCTAGCAGCCTCCAGCCTCCTGCCCCGGACGCCACAGAACTCCCCCCAGTTGACAATGCCGCGAGCACAATCCGCTCTCCGAACTGAGAAGGACGTCGGCGTCGAGTAGCTGTCAGAGTAGAGAGCTAGGTTGCAACACATTAAAGGTTCAATGAGGAAGTGCTTCGACCACTCTGTACTCTTAACGTGCAGTGGTCGGCACCTGCAACGTGAGAGGCACAGACAGGCGGCACCAGGATGACCAACACGCAAAGTAGCGAGCCCAGAGAAGCGAAACTTGCATTTGATGGTTGTTTGGATATGACTCAGAAATGGGGTCGGCTTGACCAGTTGTGCTTGTTGAGTCGAATCGGTTGACCAGTGGGGAGGTAAGCAGATTGATTTGATGGTTACGTTCGCTTGAACGATTGATAGCAAAAACAAAACCTCTTCAGGAAGAAGCACTATGGGCGAGTGTCAACCATCACGAGATGTCTTACCACGGTGGACAACTTGCTAGAGCAGATGTTATGGTCTGCATAGTGTTCGTTGTGCCACTCCAGTGCCACTAGTCACTCTGGCAGGGTCACTAATTTGAAGGGTTATGTTCTGCGTTCTTTGGAATAACCACCATTCAATTGAAAACTATGAGCAAGTATGAAGATTTGAAGCGTTGTTCACGATAAATTGGCCGGCGTTTCTTCCCGGAGGCTGCTAGGATTCATCAGTGGGGCTAGCAGCTCAGCTGCCGACAAGACGCCGCAATACTAATATATTATATATATATTATATATAATATACTATATATATAATATATTATATATATATATACTATATAATACAGTATATCGTACTATATATATATAACTATATATAATAATATGATAATTATATTATTATATTATTATTATTATTATTATTATTATTATTATTTTTGACCCTACGAAATATTTGAAGTTGACCAAGTAGTACGTTAAAGATAGTTGGTCCAGTTTTTACATCATCAAGTTTTCTGAAGAGAGCTATTAATGGAAGTAAGTTTCAAGTATTCATATTCTTTTTTACAATAATTCATTATAATATATATATATATATACTCATGATATAGTACTATATAATATATGTATACGATAATATATAATACTATATATATCATAGCATATATATATATATACACTACTACTATATATATAATATATATATATATCATATACTATATATATATATATATATATATTACGTATATAATATATATATATATTGTGGCGCTGGTGAAAGGGGGCTTTGCAGACCACTGACGACGGCAGTCCAAGAGCAGCCCCCCGGGACGACAACGCCAATTCATCGCGACAATGGCCACTCTTTGTCAACATCAAATCTAGTCCTCAGCTACCATGAAGTGCTTCTCAAGACAGATTCTACTTATAGCCTACTTCATACTTAGGCTTGACCCACCGGTGAGTACTAGTGCCACTGAGAAAGTGGCACAACGGAACACCAGCCAGCAATTGTCCATCTCCTCTCAAAGTTGTTCGCAAGTGGAAGGACATTTCGTTGTAAGAGTATTGTTTTACCTAAAATCGCTTCAACGCGGCATTACATCAATTCAAGGGTTCTTTCTTGCTGGGGCGCTTGGCTCCGTATCGCTCATCCGGTAACGCACTGTGACCTGTGCATTCTCCCCTGAGCAGGTGCAAGACCAAACTTGCACGTAAGAGAGTCACAGAGTGAGTGAAGCCTTACTCAGATAGCTTTAATGTAGGTGCCACACCTAGGTCTCATTCTGGACAGCCTGACCAACACGTCCATTCCAGGTGCCGCAGAGCAGGGCTGTGCTCCGCGGCAATTGTCACATGGGGGGAGTTCTTGGTTGGCGTCTGGTGGAAGGGGGCTGCGACCACTACTGAACGAGTCCAAAGCAGCCCCCCGGGACGAAACGCCCAGCACGGGCCACAGTAGACTGAACACGCGACCAAAAAGAGGAGCGTCACTCGCCATATAATGTGCAACCCGACCGCCACCAGATAACTCAGAGCAGCACCAGCAAAAACGGAAAGACACAAGACGACAGAAAAAACCACCAGCGCGGGCCCCGCACGAACCAAGTCATGTGCCAACACCCGTAACCACGGAGTAGCCCAATATCATCGCGACACATAGCTCGACATTTCAAACATATCTAGTACTTCAGCTAGATGAAAGGTGGATTCACTCACAAGACACAAACTACCATTAACCCTCAGCTATCTCATTCGCAGATCACTACTACTACTTAATACCTATATAAGTATATATAATATAATATATAACTATATTATATTATATTAACTATATATAGATAATATTAATATATCATATATATATATACTATATACTATCTATATATATAACCTATATATAGTACTAATCTCATATATCATATATTCGTTATCTCTCATTTAAAGCCGTTTCTCATCCAAACAACTTCCCTACAGGGTTTGCATTCCTCCTTTTATCGATCAACAATCTCACATCTAAACAAACACACACCCCTGAAAAGACCTTGCCTTCCCATCCTGAACAGATTAGTCATTACATATTGTACCTCTGTAATCCCAGATACATTAGGTATTCCACTACTGATACATTGAGCACCACATAATAAACTATACCCCTCATACAAAAACCCTATGCGGACCTCTAGATTTATGCCTCTTTAACATTGCACCAAGCGATTATAATTTAAGCACCAGCCACCTGTTCCTCTACAAATTCCAATACTTTTCCTGGGACTACACCTCTTGCGTCATTGCGCGACATTCCCTGTGTCATCCCAACATATAGAACTAAATATTTAAGAACCTTCTTGGTGCCTGTTCACACTTGCTCAACACATCCAACATGATATTCCACATCGCAACTCTCCTCACTTTCAAATACCATTACTTGCTCTTGTCTAACAATTTACTTCTCAAAACCCCTCATGTTTACACGCCACGACCTATCGGATATAATTCTTCCCTAAACAATCACTCTAAACCCTTAATTCTATATAGTTCTCCAGTATCCTTATCTATCTCCCTTGTTCCATACTATGTTCTCCTCCCAATCCGTTCGAAAATACTTCCCATCACAAACGTTGTTTGCATAACTTCGAGGTTTAGTCAATCACAATCTCGCCCCAAATTCTTAGCCCTTATTCGCAGAGTAATAATCCGATCTACACAATGTTAATAACTTTCACCCTATATCCTAAACTTTTCTCACCTCTACATATTACCTCATCCCCAAATATCGTATTGTTCGTACACTATGAAATCGACACGCAATTACTACCACCTCTTCTCATCTCTGCCAATGACTTCTGTAGATTTGGAAGTGTCCATCCCACACACACTTTCCTTCCACATCCAGTTCTTCATCAGTCACGCGAAAGACCATCTACTGTTCAGATTTCTTTACAGATTCCCCTTCATTCACTTTTATTGCTTAACCATATTCAATATTCACTTTTGGAAGCGATTTATTCCCTTGTAAGTCCACATTCACACTACTTGCCAAACTCTTCATTTACGCCTCATCTACTTTCTCACTTACATCCACTTATATATGTATCACTTCCGCATACACTAATAACTACACACAAAACATACAAACTTTTTCACCTTCTCTTGAACACTACTCTACTTCTACTACTCCTATACTACATACATACATACATACATATAATAATAGCTATAATATATATATAGAATAATACTATATATATTATATATAATAGTAACTAATATTATAATATATATAATATATATATATAATAGTATATATTACTATTATATAGCTATATTACTATACTTAGTATATCGCAGGAAATTGGCCCTTATCATTACTATGGTAAGGGAAACCTGTGTTGCTTAAGTATATACTATTTCTAATTATTTTATTACTATTTTTGATTTTTATTACTATTTAGTATAAGATAACATAAGGTCACTGACGCATGAACTAAAGCATTTAATTAGAGTTTCAGTGATGAGTCAATGCCATTTATAAAACCAAAAAAGCAATCGATTATTATTATTTATTAGAGTTATTATTTGTATGATTATTATTTTCATTTATTGTTATTTTTTATTATTATACCCAAGATACATTATATTATTTTTTTTATTATATTTATTGTTATTATTCATTAATTATTCATTTTATCTATTGCATTATTATTATTATTCACAAGAGAAACCAGAAAGTCTGGAATCGATTTATTGGCATTTATTCTGGTTGCGGTGTTCACAGACATCACGCAAGTGCAGAATACCCACAATAAACTACCCGCTACAACAATAGTCCATCCTTATCTCACATTCACTACACTGAGCAATATCACCAACACAACCACACGTCGTAGCAACTTACCTCCCAGAGTTCACTTTCCCAAAGAAATTTTTATGTATATGTTAAAGTTGGATTTTAGTTATTTAGTAAAGGACTACCTGGAATTTTTAAGAAATTTTATCTTCATGCAAGTTGATTTATGGTTACATTATGCTAATTTTTTCGCCTATTTTAAGGATGAAGCGGGAGCAGCCGCAATAAAAAGTGTGGAATTGGATGATGTGTTGGGAGGGACACCAGTGCAACACAGAGAGATTGAAGGTCATGAGTCTTCAAGTTTCCTTGGAAGGTATTAAATTTATCTTTCCATTTTTCTTCCCTTATTTACATAACATTAATACTTTACGAATTTGAACCATTCTATTCCAAAAAACCGTTAGGATTAGAGGTAAATAACATTCATAAAAATTTAACTGCTTTATCCTATTCGGTGAGTATTGCAGTCATCAATTTATGTTGATTAATTATTGTGTTATACATTATTGGTTTGTTTTTGTAATTGTTAATTTTAATGATAGTTTATAGGGTATAGTTTTCTATCGTAAATAAATTGTTTGATTCTTATATTTAAAAGTCAATAGTAACAATGATCGCAAAATAATTTAATTTGTATATCAATGTGTTGTTTCGATAGCAGAACATTTTAGCTTTTATTAATAAAATTTAGAGTAAGGTTAATGTTTTTTTTAAAATATATTTTCATAGATTTAAAAAAGGTGTTAGATATCTGAAAGGGGGAGTTGCTTCCGGTTTTCATCATGTTGACCCTGATGCCCCATACCCTAATCGTTTGTTCAAGGTTAAAGGAAGAAGAAATGTTCGAGTAACGCAGGTTCGTATACCTTAAGTTTCGTAAGAATTTTACCTAATAAATATCATACTACAGAACAGTTGGAATAAATTTAGTAGAGAATATTTTTATTTTTTACTTTTCTATATAAATAACCCTTTTGTCCTATTTCTCTTAGACTACTAAACACTGTTGTGAAATTACTTAAAAATATGGAAATTGTTCAAAATTCTTTTCCTCATATTCTCTTTAGGATAATAACTTCAATTTGTTGAATTATTAAATACCAAAATTTTTCTTGTTTTAAAATTAGTGATTGCCTCTTGTAATAACTATATTCTTTTAAGGATGGTGTATCTTTTTTGACGAATTGAACAGGCAGATTGACCTATTATATTAGGACGCTGGCTAAGTTGCGTGCTACGTTACTGTGGTCCGTAATTCACGGCCGAATGGAGCAGTAAATAGAACGGCGATCGATGACTGTATGGTATTATTAGATGTATGATCGATGCTCGGTAGCGCGCCGCGAAAAAGATTTGTCAATTATTGGTCAGTTTGATTTATTTTCTATGAACACACATGCGACTCAATCAATTTCATAAGATCACTTTATCTGTACGTAGTCAATTTTGCCACAGACGAAACAGCCGAATGGATAGAGCAGACATAGCGCGACAATGTGTCTGGACCAGCAAACTGTCCAGAACGGAGGATCTCTTCGCGACATTACTGACGAAGAAATGTCCGATGATTCAGAACATGCAGAAGATCTCAGAAGCGGGTCAAAAAAAAATATCACTCTAATGGTAAATCGCAAGTATGTTCAATCATTGCATTCTGTATTATTAACAAGTTCAGAGATAGTCCATCTTTTTTTTATATTTATTTTTTATTTTCTATTAACTATTACATTTTTACTTTCGCTTCCATGTTGTATTTATGATTGTTTCTTTTCTTCTGATCGAATTTGATTTACTCTATTTCCATATTCATCTTCATTCATTATCTATTCTTATTATCATATTCATTATCATTATTACTCTAGTTTATTATTATTCATTTAACCCAATGACGAACGCTTAACACAGAATTCTCTCACCGACCTCATGCGAAGCCTGATGATTACTCTTGTTAATTCCAAAATGAACGTTGAACTGTCGCTTCCTCTTCACCCTGAAGCAACAGAATGGCTCAGCTCCCAGGAAGCTAATTAGACTTGAATTCTTCAATAATAACAAGTATTCGTGAATTTGTACGCGCACCACAGATAATAGAGATGATTTCTCAATCAATTTTATGTTTCTTAATTTATTTTGGTTTAAATTTTTCTGATGGTCATGTATTTAAAAGCTTGAAAATACCTTGTGTTCTTTGATAGAATCTATTAGTGAAACAATTACAATGTCCCATTAACATATGAAAGTTTTAAATTGTCTAATAAGCTAATTTCTTTTTCTGTATGTCGAGTTTCAATATCTTTTACCTTAAAGTTACCTTAAATGATGTATTCTTATATACTATCATCTATATATTGTTTATTATTGATTCTCAAAACTCAGTTTTGCTCCACCATATACCACCCGCCACGCATGCGACACAACCTACACACACACTAATACACACACCAGGACACACATTAACCTATACACATGAACCCTCACAGATTGCACAACTCCCAACACACACACACACACAAAAATGGATGTAAAACTGATATGAGAGATAATCAAAGCGCCGAACACATTCCCCAAATTTATTACGCACTTAGCAAATTATAGATAAAATTGCTACAATTAACAGCCTTTTAGAAGTCCTCTACTACCTTTCTTAAGACTTATCCTTTTAACAAATTGTTCCCCCAACAAAAAAAATTACAAAGATCAAGTTAGATTTTAAGCAGTTTTTTATTGCCTACAAGCTTTTCTTAATACAATATGTTTTACAAAAAATTCTAGTCGTGCACCAGCTTCCATACTTATAATTTTATTATACGCAGATATCACACATATTAGTTCTTGGGCTCTGCCCATCTGTTTTCTGCTGCACTGCCGGTATCTAGACAAATCTTCTGTCTTATATATACTATCACTATTCACTACTAATTATAATAATATATATTAATACCTATACTTATATACTTATATATATATAATATACTAAAATAACATACATAAAAATATATAATAAATAAAATAATAAATATAATAAAAAAATTAACCAACTAATACATAGAATAACTATAAAAGAATAATGGATAAAAAAGTATATAAAAATAGAAAAAAATAATATAAATTACAATATATAAAGAACGCTCTGCATGGACTCAAAACGAATAAAGGAGGTTGACTACAGCCGGCAATTCTCAATGCGAACACACGAGAGACGACTTGGTTCCCAATCCCTCCGTGTAGACCAGTGCTGCGAAGTATCAAATAATATACCTGGCGCGAGGGTAAGAAATTAAAAACATCGACTTGTGAACACGTTCTGGCGCTTGGTTTTGGATAGCGCGACCTTAAAGTTGATTTCCTAGTCAGGTCCCTCCTGTTTGTTACCTCTGGAAAAGGGGATAAAGCAGTTTAAGGAAGTTCTATATGTATAAATATAAGTAATATCCATATATCTCTATTAATAGTATATAAATAACTTAAAAGGAAATTATCTTTATCGCTACTCTCCCTCTCTCCTATATATACGGTAGTATAATAACGGTATAATATATAGAAAGACATATATATATAATAACTATATGTGATATGATAATAGAGTAAATAAACTCTATATATGGTGTCGCTGGAGAGATCGCACCCCGACCTAGAGACAGAAGAAAAAGTGGATGAGTCCGTAAAGTTATGCCTGAAGGAGAGGCGAGACCGCACGCGCTCGCCGATGCGGTAAATGGCGTAGGTTTTGTGAGGGGGCATGATAAAAAATTAGAACTGGAACAGAGAATGATTCTAACATTTGAATAGAGAAGATTACCACTCAATGGAGGGTTCATCCCGCTGTTCTTGATGGAACATGTGGATTGTTTTAACACTCTCGAATGAAGCTCTACTCAAGGCAGAGTGGCAGGGGAGAGCTCTTCACGTCCCGAAGTGTTTCATATTTACTACTATTCTCTATGACTTTTGAGTATATGTTGGCACTTCATGCAATACGTTGCGGGTAGCAATCTGCGTGATGCGAACAAATCTTTGCGAAAGGAGAGGGGATAATCATTCGTCCATCCAGCGAACAACCTCTGTTAACTCACGATTTTGGGCGATAAGACCGGGTAGGTGCCTTACACCACTGGAAACAAACGCAGTACAAGCATCTCACGCTCGAAGGAATCCCATTCACCATCTCCCCCACCTTACCATCCCTTCCACACCCTTAACTGAGAGCTCGTCTACACTTAGAAAAAAAAAAGTGAAAACCCTAGCGGCCTTCACACAACCGCACTAAACAGGACTACTACACAGCGGAATACTCACCCCCAGTCAATCGCTGGGCTCATCCGGCCTATCGGATAGGCACCAAACCATGAACCCTCAAAACCTAGCAGCCTTCCCTCCTATTAAGCCACCTTTCCTTCTCGCTCCATGCCAACTCTCGATTTCTTTATCCTTCCAGATTCCATTTACTTCGACTTCACACTACTCCTCTCTATTCTCTCTGCGCGCTACCAGGACACTCGCTCACTGTAATCGCTTAACCATGCCTAAATACTACTCCATCATTCTCATATGACTCAATCCAGCATACTTACACGACAACTTTCGTCTATCTCTCATTTTACGCCATTCATTCCATACTCGGCCCAGCTACGACCACTTACCTTATAAAGGGGTTCGTAGAGTAGCGACATTCGGATACGTCCACCCCCACCCTCGCCACCCCCGCCCCTCCCCATACATTCCAAACAAACAACCACCCCCTACACCCAGTTCCCCATCAGTTCAACGGCACCGCTAGGGGCGCTCACCAACGGTCGACCGCTTCTTGACCAGACGCACACCGTCGGCACGTCCACGCCGCTCAGTGGCACTTCTTGAACTAGGCGTCGCCCCTTGCACGAAGTCCGGGAAAGTTAAGGTAACAATATATTGGACAAGCGCGTCGCGCAGTCAGGTAATTTTACAATAGAGCCTGGCAGCCGGCAGCTCACGGCATTTTCAAGGCTGGAGATCAGGAGTCTGTATTTTGCAGAGGGTGGGTCGGAAGTCGGCAAGATCATCTCTGAAAACCGACTCACAACCTCGCTCCCCCTCTAAACACCCCCGTTCACATTCCCTCATTTTCCCCCCCCAATAAATTTTCCGTCAACCTTACACGCCAGCCTTGCGCTCCATCCTGACAGCTTCTCAGTACTTCTACACATCTATCCACTTACTTATATCCTCACATGTAGTCAACATACTAATGCCATTAACACACCGATATCCGACACTACTCTCATGCAAAACCAAAACTGCACTACAAGACTTAGTTAAATCCTGTCCATCAACAAGGTTTAATCCTCTCATTAGTCACTTGTTCTATTCACAACTTTCCTCACTACACTGGAATCATACGATTCTCTCAATTTTATCGTAAACAATAATATTTCCTGCATATTATAAACTCAGATTGCTCGTTCAATTGGTCACGCACTATGCAATTGACTACACACGCGGACTCTCCCACACTCCAGTACCTTCAACCTTCGCTTTACTATAACTTTACTTTCAACACAACCTTTTTTAACCACACTTCTGCCAAACCCTTTCTACCACAATCCCTCTCACACTCTTTTCCATTTGCCAAACCAACAAATCTCCGCGCTAAACTCATTGGTACCTCCACTCTTATATTCGCCATCATTCTAACACCCTTACCATATAATTTTACCATCATCCAGTCACATAATCACAACTCTACAATAGCAACGAGGAACACAAAACCTCTCTGACCACTCAACTATTCAGATTAAAACCATCTCTTTTTACTCCATTTATTTTATACGCTTCACATATCGTATACATACTTATTCGATCCATTCGGAAAGCCCTCCATCGGCACAACTTCTATCACTAGCACACCATTGCAAAGAGTTTCCGCTATTCTTTTGTTCAATCCATGTTGCGAAGTCATTAACCCTAAATATCACTACTATTCTGATCCTTCTCAATTACTTTCAGTATTTCGTACGCTTGAATGTGATATTTGATCCTCTACATTCTTTACCACGTTCTAAATCACCTTCGTCTTTACGCTAATAAGTCCTTCAGGTCCATTTACGACGCCTCTCTTACAACAAATACGAGCATCTATTTCCCTTACAAACATCGATAAAACTACATTCCCCCTTAAGATTTCTAACAGTTCCCTTACCTCCCCCTCAAACTTACAAATACGCTATAATTACTGCTCTCTGCCAATCTTCCGGAACTATACCATCTAACACTTTGTCTACAACATTCCAATATCCAAAGTCAATCACAGGTTCGCCTCCCCATCTTTTGCAATTCAGATTTTCACCGTTTCCTATCCTTACATCTATTTCACCACTTCCTCACTTTCTCCACTCAACCTTTTCTTCTCCCTACTACTTACCTCATTCTTCCGAAAATACCTATCACTCTATACAGATCAAACCACATCATTCTCACTTCACCTCTTATACTACCTAAATGGTTCGAAATTTTCCCCTCGAAGTGTTACCTCTCCACACTCTTAAATCGAATCCATTTCATCAGTATAACGAAAGTCAGTTTCCACTCCCTATCATTAATGTTCCTACGATTATTCCTCCTTTACTCTCCTTAAACCTTTACAGTAACTTCCTCACTCCGAAACTCTCCTGATATCCTTGTAAAAGCTCCCAATTCAATATCCTAATCCCAAACTGCTATCACTTCATACCACAATTTCTTCATTCATTAAAAAACCAACTCATAGAATCATTTATAGTTTTATTCTCTATTTTCTAGTCTTTTGGTCAGATTTGGCAGTGTTAAAGTTTTTATATATTAGAATATTATTTAGATTTAACACTTA